>JAQFWZ010000004.1:58338355-58560973 GCA_027789725.1 Dendropsophus ebraccatus | reverse complement strand
GGGGGGGGGGGGGGGGTGGGGGGGGGGGGGGGGGGGGGGGGGGGGGGGGGGGGGGGGGGGGGGTGGGGGGGGGGGGGGGGGGGGGGGGGGGGGGGGGGGGGGGGGGGGGGGGGGGGGGGGGGGGGGGGGGGGGGGGGGGGGGGGGGGGGGGGGGGGGGGGGGGGGGGGGGGGGGGGGGGGGGGGGGGGGGGGGGGGGGGGGGGGGGGGGGGGGGGGGGGGGGGGGGGGGGGGGGGGGGGTGGGGGGGGGGGGGGGGGGGGGGGGGGGGGGGGGGGGGGGGGGGGGGGGGGGGGGGGGGGGGGGGGGGGGGGGGGGGGGGGGGGGGGGGGGGGGGGGGGGGGGGGGGGGGGGGGGGGGGGGGGGGGGGGGGGGGGGGGGGGGGGGGGGGGGGGGGGGGGGGGGGGGCTGGGGGGGGGGGGGGGGGGGGGGGGGGGGGGGGGGGGGGGGGGGGGGGGGGGGGGGGGGGGGGGGGGGGGGGGGGGGGGGGGGGGGGGGGGGGGGGGGGGGGGGGGGGGGGGGGGGGGGGGGGGGGGGGGGGGGGGGGGGGGGGGGGGGGGGGGGGGGGGGGGGGGGGGGGGGGTGGGGGGGGGGGGGGGGGGGGGGGGGGGGGGGGGGGGGGGGGGGGGGGGGGGGGGGGGGGGGGGGGGGGTGGGGGGGGGGGGGGGGGGGGGGGGGGGGGGGGGGGGGGGGGGGGGGGGGGGGGGGGGGGGGGGGGGGGGGGGGGGGGGGGGGGGGGGGGGGGGGGGGGGGGGGGGGGGGGGGGGGGGGGGGGGGGGGGGGGGGGGGGGGGGGGGGGGGGGGGGGGGGGGGGGGGGGGGGGGGGGGGGGGGGGGGGGGGGGGGGGGGGGGGGGGGGGGGGGGGGGGGGGGGGGGGGGGGGGGGGGGGGGGGGGGGGGGGGGGGGGGGGGGGGGTGGGGGGGGGGGGGGGGGGGGGGGGGGGGGGGGGGGGGGGGGGGGGGGGGGGGGGGGGGGGGGGGGGGGGGGGGGGGGGGGGGGGGGGGGGGGGGGGGGGGGGGGGGGGGGGGGGGGGGGGGGGGGGGGGGGGGTGGGGGGGGGGGGGGGGGGGGGGGGGGGGGGGGGGGGGGGGGGGGGGGGGGGGGGGGGGGGGGGTGGGGGGGGGGGGGGGGGGGGGGGGGGGGGGGGGGGGGGGGGGGGGGGGGGGGGGGGGGGGGGGGGGGGGGGGGGGGGGGGGGGGGGGGGGGGGGGGGGGGGGGGGGGGGGGGGGGGGGGGGGGGGGGCGGGGGGGGGTGGGGGGGGGGGGGGGGGGGGGGGGGGGGGGGGGGGGGGGGGGGGGGGGGGGGGGGGGGGGGGGGGGGGGGGGGGGGGGGGGTGGGGGGGGGGGGGGGGGGGGGGGGGGGGGGGGGGGGGGGGGGGGGGGGGGGGGGGGGGGGGGGGGGGGGGGGGGGGGGGGGGGGGGGGGGGGGGGGGGGGGGGGGGGGGGGGGGGGGGGGGGGGGGGGGGGGGGGGGGGGGGGGGGGGGGGGGTGGGGGGGGGGGGGGGGGGGGGGGGGGGGGGGGGGGGGGGGGGGGGGGGGGGGGGGGGGGGGGGGGGGGGGGGGGGTGGGGGGGGGGGGGGGGGGGGGGGGGGGGGGGGGGGGGGGGGGGGGGGGGGGGGGGGGGGGGGGGGGGGGGGGGGGGGGGGGGGGGGGGGGGGGGGGGGGGGGGGGGGGGGGGGGGGGGGGGGGTGGGGGGGGGGGGGGGGGGGGGGGGGGGGGGGGGGGGGGGGGGGGGGGGGGGGGGGGGGGGGGGGTGCGGGGGGGGGGGGGGGGGGGGGGGGGGGGGGGTGGGGGGGGGGGGGGGGGGGGGGGGGGGGGGGGGGGGGGGGGGGGGGGGGGGGGGGGGGGGGGGGGGGGGGGGGGGTGGGGGGGGGGGGGGGGGGGGGGGGGGGGGGGGGGGGGGGGGGGGGGGGGGGGGGGGGGGGGGGGGGGGGGGGTGGGGGGGGGGGGGGGGGGGGGGGGGGGGGGGGGGGGGGGGGGGGGGGGGGGGGGGGGGGGGGGGGGGGGGGGGGGGGGGGGGGGGGGGGGGGGGTGGGGGGGGGGGGGGGGGGGGGGGGGGGGGGGGGGGGGGGGGGGGGGGGGGGGGGGGGGGGGGGGGGGGGGGGGGGGGGGGGGGGGGGGGGGGGGGGGGGGGGGGGGGGGGGGGGGGGGGGGGGGGGGGGGGGGGGGGGGGGGGGGGGGGGGGGGGGGGGGGGGGGGGGGGGGGGGGGGGGGGGGGGGGGGGGGGGGGGGGGGGGGGGGGGGGGGGGGGGGGGGGGGGGGTGGGGGGGGGGGGGGGGGGGGGGGGGGGGGGGGGGGGGGGGGGGGGGGGGGGGGGGGGGGGGGGGGGGGGGGGGGGGGGGGGGGGGGGGGGGGGGGGGGGGGGGGGGGGGGGGGGGGGGGGGGGGGGGGGGGGGGGGGGTGGGGGGGGGGGGGGGGGGGGGGGGGGGGGGGGGGGGGGGGGGGGGGGGGGGTGGGGGGGGGGGGGGGGGGGGGGGGGGGGGGGGGGGGGGGGGGGGGGGGGGGGGGGGGGGGGGGGGGGGGGGGGGGGGGGGGGGGGGGGGGGGGGGGGGGGGGGGGGGGGGGGGGGGGGGGGGGGGGGGGGGGGGGGGGGGGGGGGGGGGGGGGGGGGGGGGGGGGGGGGGGGGGGGCGGGGGGGGGGGGGGGGGGGGGGGGGGTGGGGGGGGGGGGGGGGGGGGGGGGGGGGGGGGGGGGGGGGGGGGGGGGGGGGGGGGGGGGGGGGGGGGGGGGGGGGGGGGGGGGGGGGGGGGGGGGGGGGGGGGGGGGGGGGGGGGGGGGGTGGGGGGGGGGGGGGGGGGGGGGGGGGGGGGGGGGGGGGGGGGGGGGGGGGGGGGGGGGGGGGGGGGGGGGGGGGGGGGGGGGGGGGGGGGGGGGGGGGGGGGGGGGGGGGGGGGGGGGGGGGGGGGGGGGGGGGGGGGGGGGGGGGGGGGGGGGGGGGGGGGGGGGGGGGGGGGGGGGGGGGGGGGGGTGGGGGGGGGGGGGGGGGGGGGGGGGGGGGGGGGGGGGGGGGGGGGGGGGGGGGGGGGGGGGGGGGGGGGGGGGGGGGGGGGGGGGGGGGGGGGGGGGGGGGGGGGGGGGGGGGGGGGGGGGTGGGGGGGGGGGGGGGGGGGGGGGGGGGGGGGGGGGGGGGGGGGGGGGGGGGGGTGGGGGGGGGGGGGGGGGGGGGGGGGGGGGGGGGGGGGGGGGGGGGGGGGGGGGGGGGGGGGGGGGGGGGGGGGGGGGGGGGGGGGGGTGGGGGGGGGGGGGGGGGGGGGGGGGGGGGGGGGGGGGGGGGGGGGCGGGGGGGGGGGGGGGGGGGGGGGGGGGGGGGTGGGGGGGGGGGGGGGGGGGGGGGGGGGGGGGGGGGGGGGGGGGGGGGGGGGGGGGGGGGGGGGGGGGGGGGGGGGGGGGGGGGGGGGGGGGGGGGGGGGGGGGGGGGGGGGGGGGGGGGGGGGGGGGGGGGGGGGGGGGTGGGGGGGGGGGGGGGGGGGGGGGGGGGGGGGGGGGGGGGGGGGGGGGGGGGGGGGGGGGGGGGGGGGGGGGGGGGGGGGGGGGGGGGGGGGGGGGGGTGGGGGGGGGGGGGGGGGGGGGGGGTGGGGGGGGGGGGGGGGGGGGGGGGGGGGGGGGGGGGGGGGGGGGGGGGGGGGGGGGGGGGGGGGGGGGGGGGGGGGGGGGGGGGGGGGGGGGGGGGGGGGGGGGGGGGGGGGGGTGGGGGGGGGGGGGGGGGGGGGGGGGGGGGGGGGGGGGGGGGGGGGGGGGGGGGGGGGGGGGGGGGTGGGGGGGGGGGGGGGGGGGGGGGGGGGGGGGGGGGGGGGGGGGGGGGGGGGGGGGGGGGGGGGGGGGGGGGGGGGGTGGGGGGGGGGGGGGGGGGGGGGGGGGGGGGGGGGGGGGGGGGGGGGTGGGGGGGGGGGGGGGGGGGGGGGGGGGGGGGGGGGGGGGGGGGGGGGGGGGGGGGGGGGGGGTGGGGGGGGGGGGGGGGGGGGGGGGGGGGGGGGGGGGGGGGGGGGGGGGGGGGGGGGGGGGGGGGGGGGGGGGGGGGGGGGGGGGGGGGGGGGGGGGGGTGGGGGGGGGGGGGGGGGGGGGGGGGGGGGGGGGGGGGGGGGGGGGGGGGGGGGGGGGGGGGTGGGGGGGGGGGGGGGGGGGGGGGGGGGGGGGGGGGGGTGGGGGGGGGGGGGGGGGGGGGGGGGGGGGGGGGGGGGGGGGGGGGGGGGGGGGGGGGGGGGGGGGGGGGGGGGGGGGGGGGGGGGGGGGGGGGGGGGGGGGGGGGGGGGGGGGGGGGGGGGGGGGGTGGGGGGGGGGGGGGGGGGGGGGGGGGGGGGGGGGGGGGGGGGGGGGGGGGGGGGGGGGGGGGGGGGGGTGGGGGGGGGGGGGGGGGGGGGGGGGGGGGGGGGGGGGGGGGGGGGGGGGGGGGGGGGGGGGGGTGGGGGGGGGGGGGGGGGGGGGGGGGGGGGGGGGGGGGGGGGGGGGGGGGGGGGGTGGGGGGGGGGGGGGGGGGGGGGGGGGGGGGGGGGGGGGGGGGGGGGGGGGGGGGGGGGGGGGGGGGGGGGGGGGGGGGGGGGGGGGGGGGGGGGGGGGGGGGGGGGGGGGGGGGGGGGGGGGGGGGGGGGGGGGGGGGGGGGGGGGGGGGGGGGGGGGGGGGGGGGGGGGGGGGGGGGGGGGGGGGGGGGGGGGTGGGGGGGGGGGGGGGGGGGGGGGGGGGGGGGGGGGGGGGGGGGGGGGGGGGGGGGGGGGGGGGGGGGGGGGGGGGGGGGGGGGGGGGGGGGGGGGGGGGGGGGGGGGGGGGGGGGGGGGGGGGGGGGGGGGGGGGGGGGGGGGGGGGGGGGGGTGGGGGGGGGGGGGGGGGGGGGGGGGGGGGGGGGGGGGGGGGGGGGGGGGGGGGGGGGGGGGGGGGGGGGGGGGGGGGGGGGGGGGGGTGGGGGGGGGGGGGGGGGGGGGGGGGGGGGGGGGGGTGGGGGGGGGGGGGGGGGGGGTGGGGGGGGGGGGGGGGGGGGGGGGGGGGGGGGGGGGGGGGGGGGGGGGGGGGGGGGGGGGGGTGGGGGGGGGGGGGGGGGGGGGGGGGGGGGGGGGGGGGGGGGGGGGGGGGGGGGGGGGGGGGGTGGGGGGGGGGGGGGGGGGGGGGGGGGGGGGGGGGGGGGGGGGGGTGGGGGGGGGGGGGGGGGGGGGGGGGGGGGGGGGGGGGGGGGGGGGGGGGGGGGGGGGGGGGGGGGGGGGGGGGGTGGGGGGGGGGGGGGGGGGGGGGGGGGGGGGGGGGGGGGGGGGGGGGGGGGGGGGGGGGGGGGGGTGGGGGGGGGGGGGGGGGGGGGGGGGGGGGGGGGGGGGGGGGGGGGGGGGGGGGGGGGGGGGGGGGGGGGGGGGGGGGGGGGGGGGGGGGGGGGGGGGGGGGGGTGGGGGGGGGGGGGGGGGGGGGGGGGGGGGGGGGGGGGGGGGGGGGGGGGGGGGGGGGGGGGGGGGGGGGGGGGGGGGTGGGGGGGGGGGGGGGGGGGGGGGGGGGGGGGGGGGGGGGGGGGGGGGGGGGGGGGGGTGGGGGGGGGGGGGGGGGGGGGGGGGGGGGGGGGGGGGTGGGGGGGGGGGGGGGGGGGGGGGGGGGGGGGGGGGGGGGGGGGGGGGGGGGGGGGTGGGGGGGGGGGGGGGGGGGGGGGGGGGGGGGGGGGGGGGGGGGGGGGGGGGGGGGGGGGGGGGGGGGGGGGGGGGGGGGGGGGTGGGGGGGGGGGGGGGGGGGGGGGGGGGGGGGGGGGGGGGGGGGGGGGGGGGGGGGGGTGGGGGGGGGGGGGGGGGGGGGGGGGGGGGGGGGGGGGGGGGGTGGGGGGGGGGGGGGGGGGGGGGGGGGGGGGGGGGGGGGGGTGGGGGGGGGGGGGGGGGGGGGGGGGGGGGTGGGGGGGGGGGGGGGGGGGGGGGGGGGGGGGGGGGGGGGGGGGGGGGGGGGGGGGGGGGGGGGGGGGGGGGGTGGGGGGGGGGGGGGGGGGGGGGGGGGGGGGGGGGGGGGGGGGGGGGGGGGGGGGGGGGGGGGGGGGGGGGGGGGGGGGGGGGGGGGGGGGGGGGGGGGGGGGGGGGGGGGGGGGGGGGGGGGGGGGGGGGGGGGGGGGGGGGGGGGGGGGGGGGGGGGGGGGGGGGGGGGGGGGGGTGGGGGGGGGGGGGGGGGGGGGGGGGGGGGGGGGGGGGGGGGGGGTGGGGGGGGGGGGGGGGGGGGGGGGGGGTGGGGGGGGGGGGGGGGGGGGGGGGGGGGGGGGGGGGGGGGGGGGGGGGGGGGGGGGGGGGGGGTGGGGGGGGGGGGGGGGGGGGGGGGGGGGGGGGGGGGGGGGGGGGGGGGGGGGGGGGGGGGGGGGGGGGGGGGGGGGGGGTGGGGGGGGGGGGGGGGGGGGGGGGGGGGGGGGGGGGGGGGGGGGGGGGGGGGGGGGGGGGGGGGGGGGGTGGGGGGGGGGGGGGGGGGGGGGGGGGGGGGGGGGGGGGGGGGGGGGGGGGGGGGGGGGGGGGGGGGGGGGGGGGGGGGGGGGGGGGGGGGGGGGGGGGGGGGGGGGTGGGGGGGGGGGGGGGGGGGGGGGGGGGGGGGGGGGGGGGGGTGGGGGGGGGGGGGGGGGGGGGGGGGGGGGGGGGGGGGGGGGGTGGGGGGGGGGGGGGGGGGGGGGGGGGGGGGGGGGGGGGGGGGGGGGGGGGGGGGGGGGGGGGGGGGTGGGGGGGGGGGGGGGGGGGGGGGGGGGGGGGGGTGGGGGGGGGGGGGGGGGGGGGGGGGGGGGGGGGGGGGGGGGGGGGGGGGGGGGGGGGGGGGGTGGGGGGGGGGGGGGGGGGGGGGGGGGGGGGGGGGGGGGGGGGGGGGGGGGGGGGGGGGGGGGGGGGGGGGGGGGGGGGGGGGGGTGGGGGGGGGGGGGGGGGGGGGGGGGGGTGGGGGGGGGGGGGGGGGGGGGGGGGGGGGGGGGGGGGGGGGGGGGGGGGGGGGGGGGGGGGGGGGGGGGGGGGGGGGGGGGGGGGGGGGGGGGGGGGGGGGGGGGGGGGGGGGGGGGGGGGGGGGGGGGGGGGGGGGGGGGGGGGGGTGGGGGGGGGGGGGGGGGGGGGGGGGGGGGGGGGGGGGGGGGGGGGGGGTGGGGGGGGGGGGGGGGGGGGGGGGGGGGGGGGGGGGGGGGGGGGGGGGGGGGGGGGGGGGGGGGGGGGGGGTGGGGGGGGGGGGGGGGTGGGGGGGGGGGGGGGGGGGGGGGGGGGGGGGGGGGTGGGGGGGGGGGGGGGGGGGGGGGGGGGGGGGGGGGGGGGGGGGGGGGGGGGGGGGGGGGGGGGGGGGGGGGGGGGGGGGGGGTGGGGGGGGGGGGGGGGGGTGGGGGGGGGGGGGGGGGGGGGGGGGGGGGGGGGGGGGGGGGGGGGGGGGGGGGGGGGGGGGGGGGGGGGGGGGGGGGGGGGGGGGTGGGGGGGGGGGGGGGGGGGGGGGGGGGGGGGGGGGGGGGGGGGGGGGGGGGGGGGGGGGGGGTGGGGGGGGGGGGGGGGGGGGGGGGGGGGGGGGGGGGGGGGGGGGGGGGGGGGGGGTGGGGGGGGGGGGGGGGGGGGGGGGGGGGGGGGTGGGGGGGGGGGGGGGGGGGGGGGGGGGGGGGGGGGGGGGGGGGGGGGGGGGGGGGGGGGGGGGGGGGGGGGGGGGGGGGGGGGGGGGGGGGGGGGGGGGGGGGGGGGGGGGTGGGGGGGGGGGGGGGGGGGGGGGGGGGGGGGGGGGGGGGTGGGGGGGGGGGGGGGGGGGGGGGGTGGGGGGGGGGGGGGGGGGGGGGGGGGGGGGGGGGGGGGGGGGGGGGGGGGGGGGTGGGGGGGGGGGGGGGGGGGGTGGGGGGGGGGGGGGGGGGGGGGGGGGGGGGGGGGGGGGGGGGGGGGGGGGGGGGGGGGGGGGGGGGGGGGGGGGGGGGTGGGTCGTACGCATCCGGACGCATGTCGATTTTTCCCACGCCCGTAGTTTCAGACGCACATGTACGGCGGCGTACGTAATGCGGCCGGACTCATACGCAGTGTGAACATAGCCTAAATATATATAACTGAATCTCCAACCTTTCACAAATACAAACATGAAGGCATCATGTTCCTGAAGGCATCACACACCACCTCTGTTACTCAGTTTTACTGGTCTGGACTTATTGCCCTCAGCCGCATGCCACCTAACCCGAGGACACCCGTCTTCCAGACCCACCAACACACCCTCCTGGGGACCCTGCCCGACAGGAATTAACCATTTAAGCTGGAGAAACCGCCTCTCCAGCAACCATTAACTCTCATCCAGATGTGGGAAAAACCAGTTTAACTTTATCTCCTCTGCCTTCAAAGACCCCTTCTCCCTCCCCTTTTTACTCCCACCAAGGCGACTGCTTATGACCCCTTATAAGCGGTCGTCCCGCCACAACTGGAGGGCTTGCTCAAGGGCTTGCTCAACCCTTGCTCCAATATCCACAGGTCCGAACCCACCACAATCAAATGGACCCCGTCATCACAAATCAAGCTCGGATCAACCCTCTCCAACTCCGTGTGCCGAACTGCCAGGCCTCCATTCCTTGCCACAAATTTTCTTATCGCCTTATTAATCTTCACCCGAGCCCTATTAAGCCCCACCACCGACCGAGCATGACTCCACTTCAAACGCGCCACTATGTCAGACCACACAACTATAAGACCCGGGCACGTAACCCACAAGCGTAGGAGGTCCAACTTAATATCATGGATCAATGACCTAGAATCTCGCACCCCCAGATAATTTCCCCCAAGGTGAATCACCAACACGTCAGGAAACCTATCCAACGCCGTATAAAACTGGAAATCCGGCAACAATCTACTTCATAACATGCCACCCTTTTTCAATCCACCGGATCCGTACCTCCCCTGAATCGAAGCCCAGCTGCCTCCTGGCTGGACGGACATCAGCTCGCCTTCCTCCCCAGTGGACATAAGAGTGGCCCATGATCCAGAGCAAGCACGGACCAGCACCTGTAACAACACCAACAAAAACAGTACCGTGAGAATATCATACTCAACAGCCAACCTGACGGCCCCCCGCCTATTTTACGACAGCACCGACCCCAACAATCCCCTCACAACAGATGAGGGCGCACATACAGCCGGTACCGATTCGACTCCCACCTGCCAATCCGTTTTACTACAGAAGCCGACAAACCCCACCGAGCCACCTCCGTAGCTGCCCCAATCCGGAAAGAGTGCAAGCTGTACCGTTGTCCACCAAGACCCAACAACCGCAAACACCTCTGAAAAACCTGAACAAATTGATAGACCGACAAAAAACTTCCATCCGCATGAATCAATAAAGGGCCCTGGACCCCCGGCCGCTCGGACACATATTCACCAAAACACCTCACCGGACACATACCAGACCCCTCCAACTCGTGCAAATATACCAACGCCCCAACTCCCCTCTAATTCGTCTTTGACCGCCGTAGTACACACTCCAAACAACCCCCCCCAAACGAACATCCTGCACCGACAGACCGCCACCACTCACCCTACTTCAAGAAAACAACTCCGAGACCCGAAATGCCCCCAAAAAAGCCAACGAGAACGCCAGTCGAAACAGACACAACTCGAAAACAGACGAACACACCTCCTCCAACCTCACACCCAAAGCCACCAGTAACTCAAAGGACACCGGCTTCCTAGTGTCCTGAACCCCTTCATAGCCTGGCGCACCAAAAACGCTTTGTAAAATCCTCCTCACCCCGGGCCTTAAACCAGAACGCCAAAGCCGTCAGCTTCCTCCCCACTACTGCAGCAGACCTACCCTCCCCAAACTGTGAAACCCAATGAAATATAACAAACAGGTCTCTCTATGTGCCATACGATCCATGACAGGAACCAAATCCAGCAACTCCTCCCACTCACGCCACACGTTACCGTATGCGGTCCACGTCCCCTTGCTCACAGAGCGCTGCACCAAACCCAGCACATGTGTTAAACCAGCTGCCACAACTCCTCCGGACACTGAAGACCTTCCATCTCTGCCTCTGGCGCCAGGTCCCGAAAACGATCCCACTGGAATCGGGAAAGAGAATCAGCAACACTGTTAGCAACCCCAGGGACATGCATAGCCGTGAAATGAGCATTTAGCGACAACCCCACCAACACCAACCATCGCAACAAACGCACCACTGGAGGAGAACTAGCTGACTGGGAATTGATGGCCTGTACCACTCCCAAGTTGTCACAACGGAACCTAACCTTACGATTGCAGAGCCGCGACCCCCAGATCTCCACCGCCACCAGGATAGGAAAAAGCTCTAAGAGAGCCAAATTCCTAACCAGCCCCCTTTCTCTCCAAGACTCAGGCCATGAACCCACACACCATTGCCCCTGAAAATAGGCTCCAAACCCACACGACCACGAGGCATCCGTGAACAACTCCAGTTCATGGTTAGTCACAACCCGCTCCAAAAACAATGAACGCCCGTTATACTGGGCCAAAAAACTCTGCCACACCCTCAAATCCTCCTTCAAATCACTAGCTAGTCAACCAAACAAAATGATGTGGCGCCTTAACCCCTGCCGTCGCAGCCGCCTGCAAAAAACCCTACCCATCGACATGATCCGACAGGCAAAGTTCAAGCGACCCAGCAGCGATTGCAACTCCTCAACCTGATCTTGCGCCCCCGCAAAGTGTCCGCCACCGCCGTCCCCATCTCCCCCACCTTTGCCTCGGGCAACCGACATTCCATCCTGACCGAATCAATAACTATGCCCAAAAACGAAATCTCCGTCCCAGGACCCTATGTTTATCCAGGGGCCAAAGGGACCCCAAATTTCCTGGCCGTCGCCTCCATCACCTGCAACAACACCAGACACTTTCTCACCACCGGCGGACCCACCAACAAGAAATCATCAAGGTAATGAAGCACAGAATCCACCTGAGATTCCTGCCTCACCACCCATTCCAAGAATGTGGTAGACGCCTCAAAATAAGCACAGGAAATGGAACACCCCATGGGCAGACAACAGTCAACATAATAAAGCCCCTCCCAATGACACCCCAGCAACCTGAAACTATTGGGGTGCACCAGCAACAGACGGAAAGCTGCCTCCACGTCTGTTTTAGCCATCAAGGCCCCTTTTCCTTAGCGCTGTACCCACGCAACCGCCGCATCAACGGACGTGTAGGACACAGAACAGAGGTCCTCATCAATCCCATCATTCACCGACCTGCCTGCCGGGTGCGACAGGTGGTGAATGAGCCTAAACTTTCCAGTTTCCTTTTTCGGAACCACCCCCAACGGGGAAACCCGCAAATCCGAAAACGGAAGCTCAACAAACGGTCCGGCCATCCGACCTAACGCCACCTCCTTAAAAATCTTTTCGGCCATCACTGCCGGGTAGGCCAAAGCCGACTTTAAATTACGCGGCTCTGTCACCAACCCCACAGGCGAGCAGGGTATCAAAAAAACATACTCAAACCCCTCTTCCCGTAGCACCGCTGCCCTTCTATTTGGGTACCCTGCGAGGTAGGGCCGCATCGTGTCCACCCTCATCGGGGTTGCCCCCTTCGCTTCAGCTTCTCCGCCTCTCCCTTTACCCTTCTTAAAACATCGGGAGAGCCCATGGGCTCCCCCACACCCCGAACACTCGTGGCGGTATCGGCAGTCACCCCCAAACCTGCAGAACCCCTCATTATACTGCCAACAGCAGCCTTTACCGCCCCCTGTCAAGCGGCCAGTGGCAGATCCCTGTCCGCCAGCCGCGTCCCAAAAGGACTGCGCCGCCCCCTTTGGCGCTGACATCAGCTTCATCCAGAGACCAATGTCTTTGTGGTCCCAACGCAATGATAGGAGCACCTCCTTCCTCTGACGGAACTGCTCATCATAGCGCAGCCACGCATTACCCCCATACACTCTATACTCTATAGAGTCCTGATAACAAAAGAGGGCGGAACAATTTTCCGGCGCTCTCTACACTACCACACTCGCTAATATTGCGAAAGACTGCAACCAATTAGTGAAAGTGCATGGTATCAGACTATACCACCTGCGCTCCTCCTCTTCCTTCTTGCTCTCGTCTGGTTTAACCCGGTCGAGGTTGATTTTCTCCAGAGGTAAGAGAGAAAATATTTCCACGTACTCGTCTTTCCATATTTTCTCTCTCACCTCCGCCTTCAAGTGGGCCCCCAAAGAGCCCTCGAAACACACAAACTTCTCCGCGGGACGCATCCCGTCCATCGCCTTCTTTGCTGCCACCCCTTCACCCCCCACCACCGCGATCCCCCCTGCACTCACCATCGCCCCTCCCACACCTGAAGCCTCAGCCGATCTCCTCCCGGCCACCAGGGCACCCCCAGCAACAGGGCCCCCCGACCCAGGTGACGCCAACGGGACCCATGACACTGCCGGCCTACTGCCTGCCCCTCCTGACCCCCCCATACCGCGACAGGGGATGAAATCCCCCTTGATCCAGCCCCCAGAAGCGCCTGCAAACTAGCTAAGCACGCCTGTAACCCCTCCAGTGTAGCCCTGCCCCCTCCTCCAGCAGACCCCCCAACAGAGCCGGTGGTCCACTCACCTAGCCTCTCCAAGGGAAGGCCCCCGGCGGCTGTCGGCCCTGCACCGTCTGAAGCTCTGCCTCCGATCACGTGCTGTCCATCCCGTCGGCCCGTGCCCGGCCCATCCTGGCCGGCCACAGCTGGTGATCCGGCCCCATCTCCCGGGCTCACAGGCGCAGGCCCTGCAGTGGACTGCCGTCCCACAACACTCCCCGACTACGATCCTGTAAGGGAGGGAGGCCCGTCAGCCGAGGTCCTGCCCCCACCTCCTCTTCACTGGCGTCACTAGGGGAGGAGCCATCATCCTCAGCTCCCCCCCGTCCGCTCCTCCCAGCCCCCGGACGTCGCCTGGAGCAAGATAGCCGTGGCTCCCTCACTTCCGTTGAGGACCTGGTGCGCTCCGCTCCATGTTGCCGTGTCCCGCCGGCCGCAGCCACCCAACTTCCACTCCGGCCATCTTCGCTGCGCTCCGAACGCCAGCTTCCACTGGGGGCCGCTGCTCCGTCCTGACCCCGCCGAGCCTCCCGGAGACCACTGGGACCCGCGGCGCACCAGGAAGCCGCACTCCTCGCCACACTGGATCGCCGCGCCGGGAGCGGGGCCACCGCTGCAGAACTCCCGGCCCCATCCGCACCCGTGCGCCTTACCGGATTCCTCCCGGCCCCACTTGCCGCTGGGGGAGGAGACTGGCCAGCAGCCTGAGGTGGAGGGTCCCTGGCGGGGCTCCGCACGCGCCGCCGGATGCGAGGGGGGACTTCGGGTGACAGCCTCACCGGGGGCGACTTCTCCTGCGAACCCCCTGCAACGCCTCCCCCGCCTGTAAAGGGGATGGCAGAAGACCCCGCAGCTGCTCCTCCACTGCCTCCGGACCCATCTTGTTGGCGATGCGCCGCACTCTCTCCAGCAGTTCTGCAACAGACATGGTGAGTAGCCCAACTTTCCTACTCCTCACTAGGCACCAACTGCCACAGCTACACGTGGCCCCCTTTTATATAGCCCCCTCCCGCTATACTCCTACGTCACTATACCCCTACCCTTGTCATGGGCCCCTCCCCTTAACCCCTTGGGTTGCTCTCCCGGGGCCTACTAAGCCTGTAAATTGAGTAACAAAAAAAGCAAAATACACGAGAAAAAAAAATTTAAATAAAAAAATACCCCCACACCCCTCATTGACAATTTTTTTAAAAAATTCCAACAAATCTGACATAGTCCTCAGGGTACCGATTTCTGGAAAAAAAATTGAAACAAAAGGAAGCGTAACAGGTGTTCCAGGCATAGGTGACTTGCAATCTTCCATATACAGTGACTGCATACTGGTGCCGTTCTCCTCTGTCTAAGTTATCATATAACTAGCTTAATGCCACTCATAAACAGTATACAAGAATATAACTACTATAATACTGCCCCCTAAATACAGAAATAAAACTACTATAATACTCCCCCCCTATATACAGGAATATAACTACTATAATACTGCCCCCCTATATACAGGAATATAACTACTATAATACTGCCCCCCTATATACAGGAATATAACTACTATAATACTGCCCCTATATACAGGAATATAACTACTATAATAATGCCTCTATATACAAGAATATAACTACTATAATACTGCTCCTATATACAGGAATATAACTACTATAATACTGCTCCTATATACAGGAATATAACTACTATAATACTGCTCCTATATACAGGAATATAACTACTATAATACTGCTCCTATATACAGGAATATAACTACTATAATACTGCCCCCTATATACAAGAATATAACTACTATAATCCTGCTCCTATATACAGGAATATAACTACTATAATACTGCTCCTATATACAGGGATATTACTACTATAATACTGCTCCTATATACAGGAATATACTACTATAATACTGCTCCTATATACAGGGATATAACTACTATAATACTGCCCCCTATATACAGGGATATAACTACTATAATACTGCTCCTATATACAGGAATATAACTACTATAACACGAACTGGAGAGAATGGAACGGCTGCACATCCCATCTATGGCTGATACTAATGCCGCTAGGCCTATATTAAAAATCAACACCAGAGTGTCTGTATATGAATTGATCAAGCCATATTGCCCCGTATACCACCGCGCAGGTCCTCTGGTCCACACGGGTCCCTACGCTAACTCCACACCGTGTCGGTCAGCGACCGCCAACCCCGCAAAGCATGCACACGCAGGGAAGGGAGGCCATGGAACGGCCCTGCAACCCCAATGTCACAGGACCAGACCCAAAAAGCCCCACCACCAAAACCCAGCCAACCCCTGTGTACATAAGGGGTGGATCTCCTAGTATTCTCCCATTCTACCTGCAGAGGAATGGAGAGAGGTAAGAGCTTGTTCACACTTGTGTTGCTTGGCGTCCACTTTTTCCGCCGGTGGCGCCTGCGGGGTTTGGGGTGCCCTTTTGGGTCTGGTCCTGTGATAATGGGGTTGCAGGGCCATTCCGTGGCCCCCTTCTCTGCTTGCGCACGTTTTGCGGGGATTGTGGTCGCTGACCGGCACAGTGATGTTTTTTGGTTAGGGACTCATGTGTATCAGAAGACCTGCACGTGGTACATGAGGCAATATGGTTTGGCCAAATTATATACTAACTTCTGATGTTGGTTTTAAATGTAGCTGAATAAGCTTTCGTGTCAGCCATGGGTGCGATGTGCAGCCATTTCTGTCTTTTTGGCTTGTGCATATAACTACTATAATACTGCTCCTATATACAGGGATATAACTACTATAATACTGCCCCTATATACAGGAATATAACTACTATAATCCTGCTCCTATATACAGGGATATAACTACTATAATACTGCTCCTATATACAGGAATATAACTACTATAATACTGCTCCTATATACAGGAATATATACTACTATAATACTGCTCCTATATACAGGGATATAACTACTATAATACCACTCCTATATACAGGGATATACTACTATAATACTGCCCCTACATACAAGAATATACCTACTATAATACTGCTCCTATATACTGGAATATAACTATTATAATACTGCTCCTATATACAGGAATATAACTACTATAATACTGCTCCTATATACAAGAATATAACTACTATAATACTGCTCCTATATACAGGAATATAACTACTATAATACTACTCCTATATACCGGGATATTCTACTATAATACTGCTCCTATATACAGGGATATACTACTATAATACTGCTCCTATATACAGGGATATTACTACTATAATACTGCCCCTATATACAGGAATATAACTACTATAATACTGCTCCTATATACAGGAATATAACTACTATTATACTGCTCCTATATACAGGAATATAACTACTATAATACTGCTCCTATATACAGGGATATTACTACTATAATACTGCCCCTATATACAGAAATATAACTACTATAATACTGCCCCATGTACAGGGATCTCTCTTTGCTGGAGCGTGACCTCTATTTTCCTGCCATTAGCTGCTGAGTATATGATATTCCTCTGGATTCTGCCGCCGCCGCTCCTGACACTATTCCGCTAATCAGTTATGTACACATCTTATTCACATCGCTGAGCAAACGCTTTAAGGAAAATCTACAATGGTCTGTGAAGTGCACGATGTGCCGAGAGGGAGACTCGCAATGGTCTTAGAATTATTTCATGGGATACAGGCTATTTACTTGAGTTTCAGAAAACAGCTGCTTGGCCGGAATCCAGATGTGGAGTTGCCGCCTCCGCCGCTCTCCCGAGCTCAGAAGACGAGGAAAATCAGGAACGACTGTCCAGGAATGGCTCCGAGTTATATCAGGAATGATGACGGTTCTTTCAGGGGGGAGAACTAGAGATGTGACAGCGTATGGCGGGCATGCATCTGCCTGTGGGGGGGTCTTACTCGTCTGCTGATACTATTAGTGGAATCTCCAAAAACATTTCTGACTAATAAATATAAACTCTCCTCCAGGTCACTTTGTAACCAGATTGTGTTCCTGTTTGCTAAACGATCAGCACACATGGTACAAACACCGCACAAATCAATGGCGTGACTATAAAAGAAACTGTGCTACACCTCTCAGGCTCTTTTCTTCCTTTCATCATAAACTTATCATTTACACATTAACTGGTAGAAGTTCAGCAGAGAAAGGCTGGACTGTTATCTCACTGAGGGATCACGTTATAGCTGCCCATAGAAGTCTATGAAGCGGAGAAGGAAGGAGAAAGACACACAGAAAGACATAGAGAGTGCAAAGTAAATAAAATCTGCTAAAGGCTCCAGTAAGATTACATCCCCCTAAGTGCTGAATTCATAGCTTACATTGCTCAGTACTGCTCTATAATGTCATCCATGTAGCTGCTGCTTCTGAGGATGTGTTATAGAGATATAGGGGAGAGATATAGGGGAGCAGTATCTCCTCTCTTCTGAAGGTATGCTATAGGGGAGCAGGATCCTCTCTTCTGAGGGTGTGCTATAGAGATATAGGGGAGCAGGATCTCCTCTCTTCTGAGGGTGTGCTATAGAGATATAGGGGAGCAGGATCTCCTCTCTTCTGAGGGTGTGCTATAGAGATATAGGGGAGCAGGATCTCCTCTCTTCTGAGGGTGTGCTATAGAGATATAGGGGAGCAGGATCTCCTCTCTTCTGAGGGTGTGCTGCAGAGATATAGGGGAGCAGGATGTCCTCTCTTCTCAGGGTATGCGATAGGGGAGCAGGGTCTTCTCTTCTGAGGGTGTGCTATGGAGATATAAGGAAGCAGGATCTCCTCTCCTCTCTTCTGAGGGTGTGCTATAGAGATATAGGGGGGCAGGACCTTCTATTCTGAGAGTGTGCTATAGAGAAATGGGGGAGCAGGATCCTCTATTCTGAGGGTGTGCTATAGAGATATGGGGGAGCAGGATCTCTCTTCTGAGGGTGTGCTACAGAGATATATGGGAGCAGGGTCTTTTCTTCTGGGGGTGTGCTATAGAGATATAGGGGAGCAGGGTCTTCTCTTCTGGGGATGCACGTGTACTATAGAGATATAGGGGAGCAGGATCTCCTCTCTTCTGAGGGTGTGCTATAGAGACATAGGGGAGCAGTATACTCTCTTCTGAGGGTGTCCTATAGAGATATAGGGGAGCAGTATCCTCTCTTCTGAGGGTGTGCAATAGAGATATAGGGGAGCAGGATTTCCTCTCTTCTGAGGGTGTGCTATAGAGATATAGGGGATCAGGTTCTCCTCTCTTCTGAGGGTGTGCTATGGAGATATAAGGAAGCAGGGTCTTCTCTTCTGGGGGTATGCTATAGAGATATAGGGGAGCAGGGTCTTCTCTCTTCTTAGGGTATGCTATAGAGATATAGGGGAGCTGGATCTCCTCTTTTCTGAGGGTGTGCTATAGAGATATAGGGAAGCAGGATCTCCTCTCTTCTTAGGGTATGCTATAGAGATATAGGGGAGCTGGATCTCCTCTCTTCTGAGGGTGTGCTCCTCTTCTCTTGCGTTGTGCAGTGTATGGATACATCATAGCAGTTAGTCTTTAATTTCTAGCAACAATTATTTAGAGCCTGCGACTAGTAAATATTCCATGGGGGATGGATATAGATACTAGTGATGAGCGAATAGGGAGATATTCGATATTCGTGCGAATATTCAAAGCCATTAAAGTCTATGGGAACAAGTATTCGATTAGTGAAAAACATCTATTTGACCATTTGGAGGGTGAAACCGGAAGCTGGGGGGATTTGAACGCTTATCGAATATTTATCGAATATTCGCGGGATAGTCGTACGAATATCGAATATTCAAATATCTCACTATTCGATCGAACAGTATTTGCTCATCACTAATAGATACAAGTTTACTATAGTAGTAATGCAGAAACTATAGGGGACTGATATAGATGCAGGTTTAGGCCATGTTCCCACTTAGTATAACAGCGGCTGGATCACAGAATGGCCGATGTTACTGAAGATCATCCCGGCTGGTATTGCTGTAGCGGCTGGATGATATTTACTTCTGCCGAATTCCCCGCTGCACACAATGGAGCGCGCGGCCAGAGCCACTCGCTCCATTGTGTGAACTGACAGGTTCTCTGCGGTTGCTATTCATTGAATAGCAGCCACAGAAAACTGACATGTCAGTTTTCAGTGCGGCTGGATGAAAATGGCCTTACTCTAATAGTAATATGAGTGAGTAGTAATGGATCTATAGGAGATTGATATATAGATACTGGTTATTCTAGTAGTAATATGGAATCTATAGGGGATTTATATAGGTTTACATTATTTGTAATTAAGAAATCTATTGTGGACTGATAGAGATGCAGGTGTACACTAGTGGTAATATGGAGTCTATAGGGGACTGATAGAGATGCAGGTGTACACTAGTGGTGATATGGAATCTATAGGGACTGATAGAGATGCAGGTGTACACTAGTGGTAATATGGAGTCTATAGGAACTGATAGAGATGCAGGTGTACACTAGTGGTAATATGGAGTCTATAGGGGACTGATAGAGATGCAGGTGTACACTAGTGGTGATATGGAATCTATAGGGACTGATAGAGATGCAGGTGTACACTAGTGGTAATATGGAATCTATAGGGGACTGATAGAGATGCAGGTGTACACTAGTGGTGATATGGAGTTTATAGGGGACTGATAGAGATGCAGGTGTACACTAGTGGTAATATGGAATCTATAGGGACTGATAGAGATGCAGGTGTACACTAGTGGTAATATGGAGTCTATAGGGGACTGATAGAGATGCAGGTGTACACTAGTGGTAATATGGAATCTATAGGGACTGATAGAGATGCAGGTGTACACTAGTGGTAATATGGAATCTATAGGGGACTGATAGAGATGCAGGTGTACACTAGTGGTAATATGGAGTCTATAGGGGATTGATAGAGATGCAGGTGTACACTAGTGGTAATATGGATTCTATAGGGGACTGATAGAGATGCAGGTGTACACTAGTGGTGATATGGAATCTATAGGGACTGATAGAGATGCAGGTGTACACTAGTGGTGATATGGAATCTATAGGGGACTGATACAGATGCAGGTGTACACTAGTGGTGATATGGAGTCTATAGGGGACTGATAGAGATGCAGGTGTACACTAGTGGTAATATGGAGTCTATAGGGGACTGATAGAGATGCAGGTGTACACTAGTGGTGATATGGTATCTATAGGGACTGATAGAGATGCAGGTGTACACTAGTGGTAATATGGAGTCTATAGGGGACTGATAGAGATGCAGGTGTACACTAGTGGTGATATGGAATCTATAGGGACTGATAGAGATGCAGGTGTACACTAGTGGTAATATGGAGTCTATAGGGGACTGATAGAGATGCAGGTGTACACTAGTGGTAATATGGAGTCTATAGGGGACTGATAGAGATGCAGGTGTACACTAGTGGTAATATGGAATCTATAGGGACTGATAGAGATGCAGGTGTACACAAGTGGTAATATGGAATCTATAGGGGACTGATAGAGATGCAGGTGTACACTAGTGGTAATATGGAGTCTATAGGGGATTGATAGAGATGCAGGTGTACACTAGTGGTAATATGGATTCTATAGGGGACTGATAGAGATGCAGGTGTACACTAGTGGTAATATGGAATCTATAGGGACTGATAGAGATGCAGGTGTACACTAGTGGTAATATGGAATCTATAGGGGACTGATAGAGATGCAGGTGTACACTAGTGGTGATATGGAGTCTATAGGGGACTGATAGAGATGCAGGTGTACACTAGTGGTAATATGGAGTCTATAGGGGACTGATAGAGATGCAGGTGTACACTAGTGGTGATATGGAATCTATAGGGGACTGATACAGATGCAGGTGTACACTAGTGGTAATATGGAGTCTATAGGGGACTGATAGAGATGCAGGTGTACACTAGTGGTAATATGGAGTCTATAGGGGACTGATAGAGATGCAGGTGTACACTAGTGGTGATATGGAATCTATAGGGACTGATAGAGATGCAGGTGTACACTAGTGGTAATATGGAGTTTATAGGGACTGATAGAGATGCAGGTGTACACTAGTGGTAATATGGAGTCTATAGGGGACTGATAGAGATGCAGGTGTACACTAGTGGTGATATGGAATCTATAGGGACTGATAGAGATGCAGGTGTACACTAGTGGTAATATGGAGTCTATAGGGGACTGATAGAGATACAGGTGTACACTAGTGGTAATATGGAATCTATAGGGGACTGATAGAGATGCAGGTGTACACTAGTGGTAATATGGAGTCTATAGGGGACTGATACAGATGCAGGTGTACACTAGTGGTAATATGGAGTCTATAGGGGACTGATAGAGATGCAGGTGTACACTAGTGGTAATATGGAATCTATAGGGACTGATAGAGATGCAGGTGTACACTAGTGGTAATATGGAGTCTATAGGAACTGATAGAGATGCAGGTGTACACTAGTGGTAATATGGAGTCTATAGGGGACTGATAGAGATGCAGGTGTACACTAGTGGTAATATGGAATCTATAGGGGACTGATAGAGATGCAGGTGTACACTAGTGGTAATATGGAGTTTATAGGGACTGATAGAGATGCAGGTGTACACTAGTGGTAATATGGAGTTTATAGGGACTGATAGAGATGCAGGTGTACACTAGTGGTAATATGGAGTCTATAGGGGACTGATAGAGATGCAGGTGTACACTAGTGGTGATATGGAATCTATAGGGACTGATAGAGATGCAGGTGTACACTAGTGGTAATATGGAGTCTATAGGGGACTGATAGAGATACAGGTGTACACTAGTGGTAATATGGAATCTATAGGGACTGATAGAGATGCAGGTGTACACTAGTGGTAATATGGAATCTATAGGGACTGATAGAGATGCAGGTGTACACTAGTGGTAATATGGAGTCTATAGGGGACTGATAGAGATGCAGGTGTACACTAGTGGTAATATGGATTCAAAGGGGACTGATAGAGATGCAGGTGTACACTAGTGGTGATATGGAGTCTATAGGGGACTGATAGAGATGCAGGTGTACACTAGTGGTAATATGGAATCTATAGGGACTGATAGAGATGCAGGTGTACATCAGTGGTAATATGGAATCTATAGGGACTGATAGAGATGCAGGTGTACACTAGTGGTAATATGGAGTCTATAGGGGACTGATAGAGATGCAGGTGTACACTAGTGGTAATATGGAGTCTATAGGGGACTGATAGAGATGCAGGTGTACATTAGTGGTGATATGGAATCTATAGGGACTGATAGAGATGCAGGTGTACACTAGTGGTAATATGGAGTCTATAGGGGACTGATACAGATGCAGGTGTACACTAGTGGTAATATGGAGTCTATAGGGGACTGATAGAGATGCAGGTGTACACTAGTGGTAATATGGAATCTATAGGGACTGATAGAGATGCAGGTGTACACTAGTGGTAATATGGAGTCTATAGGGAACTGATAGAGATGCAGGTGTACACTAGTGGTAATATGGAGTCTATAGGGGACTGATAGAGATGCAGGTGTACACTAGTGGTAATATGGAGTTTATAGGGGACTGATAGAGATGCAGGTGTACACTAGTGGTAATATGGAATCTATAGGGGACTGATAGAGATGCAGGTGTACACTAGTGGTAATATGGAATCTATAGGGACTGATAGAGATGCAGGTGTACACTAGTGGTAATATGGAATCTATAGGGACTGATAGAGATGCAGGTGTACACTAGTGGTAATATGGAGTCTATAGGGGACTGATAGAGATGCAGGTGTACACTAGTGGTAATATGGATTCAAAGGGGACTGATAGAGATGCAGGTGTACACTAGTGGTGATATGGAGTCTATAGGGGACTGATAGAGATGCAGGTGTACACTAGTGGTAATATGGAATCTATAGGGACTGATAGAGATGCAGGTGTACACTAGTGGTAATATGGAATCTATAGGGACTGATAGAGATGCAGGTGTACACTAGTGGTAATATGGAGTCTATAGGGGACTGATAGAGATGCAGGTGTACACTAGTGGTAATATGGAATCTATAGGGACTGATAGAGATGCAGGTGTACACTAGTGGTAATATGGAATCTATAGGGACTGATAGAGATGGAGGTGTACCCTAGTGGTAATATGGATTCTATAGGGGACTGATAGAGATGCAGGTGTACACTAGTGGTAATATGGAGTCTATAGGGGACTGATAGAGATGCAGGTGTACACTAGTGGTAATATGGATTCAAAGGGGACTGATAGAGATGCAGGTGTACACTAGTGGTGATATGGAGTCTATAGGGGACTGATAGAGATGCAGGTGTACACTAGTGGTAATATGGAATCTATAGGGACTGATAGAGATGCAGGTGTACACTAGTGGTAATATGGAATCTATAGGGACTGATAGAGATGCAGGTGTACACTAGTGGTAATATGGAGTCTATAGGGGACTGATAGAGATGGAGGTGTACACTAGTGGTAATATGGAGTCTATAGGGGACTGATAGAGATGCAGGTGTACACTAGTGGTAATATGGAGTCTATAGGGGACTGATAGAGATGCAGGTGTACACTAGTGGTAATATGGAGTCTATAGGGACTGATAGAGATGCAGGTGTACACTAGTGGTAATATGGATTCAAAGGGGACTGATAGAGATGCAGGTGTACACTAGTGGTGATATGGAGTCTATAGGGGACTGATAGAGATGCAGGTGTACACTAGTGGTAATATGGAATCTATAGGGACTGATAGAGATGCAGGTGTACACTAGTGGTAATATGGAATCTATAGGGACTGATAGAGATGCAGGTGTACACTAGTGGTAATATGGAGTCTATAGGGGACTGATAGAGATGGAGGTGTACACTAGTGGTAATATGGAGTCTATAGGGGACTGATAGAGATGCAGGTGTACACTAGTGGTAATATGGAATATATAGGGACTGATAGAGATGCAGGTGTACACTAGTGGTAATATGGAGTCTATAGGGGACTGATAGAGATGGAGGTGTACACTAGTGGTAATATGGAGTCTATAGGGGACTGATAGAGATGCAGGTGTACACTAGTGGTAATATGGAGTCTATAGGGGACTGATAGAGATGCAGGTGTACACTAGTGGTAATATGGAGTCTATAGGGACTGATAGAGATTCAGGTGTACACTAGTGGTAATATGGAGTCTATAGGGGACTGATAGAGATGCAGGTGTACACCGGAGAAGCTCCAATCACTGACATCAGGTCTCAGCGTCCGCAGTGATGATTTTGTCCGTGCAGATGACAGGCAGCGATCTCCGGCAGCCATTCCCCTCCCTCGCCTCTAACAACCACCAGAATTATCTGCTGCCACCGCAACTCATTAAGGTCTCTGGAAACTGATGTTTTTTGTACATAAATGTATTGATATTTTCTGTATGAATAAAATATAACGTCCTTTGGGCTCAGATCTAATTGCATCATCTAAAATCCCAGAAGAGGATGGAAGGAGGAGCGCGTCCCCGAGATGGAGCGCTGCCGAGGAGAGAAGTCCCCCAGGCCGGCATGGAAGTTAGCATGGAAGATCCGCAGCCATTGGACCATTCGGCCGAGCGCAGAGAAAAAGGATGGAAATTGGCAGAAACGCGCTGGAACTTCTGCCGTCTGGGGAAATTTAAACTGCTAACAAGCCTAGAGAACGGCCGAGGTCGCTGCGGGGACAGGCGCTCAATTACACCTTTGAAGCCAGTTTTTTATCCTTTGTGTCCATATTGAAATATCTTAAGTGTATTTTACACTAAATAGGTTACCTGCAGCATGGCGCTCATGGACAGAGGCCGTCACTGCGAGCACGCATTACACTGCCACAATCTATAGCTATTAGGCTGGATTTACCATAGTAATGTAAGTAATGAATGAATGAATGGATAAGCAGTGAGGAATGAATGAACAATAGATAAGCAGTGAGGAATGAATGAACAATAGATAAGCAGTGAGAAATGAATGGATGATGAATGAACAATGGATAAGCAGTGAGGAATGAATGGACGATGAATGAACAATGGATAAGCATTGAGGAATGAATGAACAATGGATAAGCAGTAAGGAATGAGTGAACAATGGATGAGCAGTGAGGAATGAATGAGCAATGCATGAACAATGGATAAGCAGTGAGAAATGAATGGGCGATGAATGAACAATGGATAAGAAGTAAGGAATGAGCGAACAATGGATGAGCAGTGAGGAATGAATGAGCAATGCATAAACAATGGTTAAGCAGTGAGGAATGAATGGGCGATGAATGAACAATGGATAAGCATTGAGGAATGAATGAACAATGGATAAGCAGTAAGGAATGAGCGAACAATGGATGAGCAGTGAGGAATGAATGAGCAATGAATAAACAATGGATAAGAAGTGAGAAATGAACCAACAATGGATAAGCAGTGAGGAATCAATGAACAATGGATAAGCAGTGAGGAATGAATGAATGGACAATGGATAAGCAGTAAGGAATGAACAAACAATGGATAAGCAGTGAGGAATGAATGAACAATGGATAAGCAGTGAGGAATCAAAGAACAATGGATGAACAGTGAGGAATGAACGAAAAATGGATAAGAAGTAAGGAATGAACGAACAATGGATAAGCAGTGAGGAATGAATGAATGAACAATGGATAAGCAGTAAGGAATGAACGAACAATGGATAAGCAATGAGGAATGAATAAGTGATGAATAAACAATGGATAAGCAGTGAGAAATGAACCAACAATGGATAAGAAGTGAGAAATGAATGAACAATGGATAAGCAGTGAGGAATGAATGAACAATGGATAAGCAGTAACGAATGAGCTAACAATGGATGAGCAGTGAGGAATGAATGAGCGATGAATAAACAATTGATAAGAAGTGAGAAATGAACCAACAATGGATAAGCAGTGAGGAATGAATGAGCGATGAATGAACAATGGATAAGCAGTGAGGAATCAATGAACAATGGATAAGCAGTAAGGAATGAACAAACAATGGATAAGCAGTGAGAAATGAATGAACAATGGATAAGCAGTGAGGAATCAATGAACAATGGATAAGCAGTAAGGAATGAACAAACAATGGATAAGCAGTGAGAAATGAATGAACAATGGATAAGCAGTGAGGAATCAATGAACAATGGATAAGCAGTGAGGAATGAACGAACAATGGATAAGAAGTAAGGAATGAACGAACAATGGATAAGCAGTGAGGAACGAATAAATGAACAATGGATAAGCAGTAAGGAATGAACGAACAATGGATAAGCAGTGAGGAATGAATGAGCGATGAATTAACAATGGATAAGCAGTGAGGAATAAATGAACAATAGATAAGCAGAGAGAAATGAATGGGCGATGAATGAACAATGGATAAGAAGTAAGGAATGAGCGAACAATGGATGAGCAGTGAGGAATGAATGAGCAATGCATAAACAATGGTTAAGCAGTGAGGAATGAATGGGCGATGAATGAACAATGGATAAGCAGTGAGGAATGAATGAACAATGGATAAGCAGTGAGGAATGAATGAACAATGGATAAGCAGTAAGGAATGAGCGAACAATGGATGAGCAGTGAATAAACAATGGATAAGAAGTGAGAAATGAACAAACAATGGATAAGCAGTGAGGAATGAATGAACAATGGATAAGCAGTGAGGAATCAAAGAACAATGGATTAACAGTGAGGAATGAACGAAAAATGGATAAGAAGTAAGGAATGAACGAACAATGGATAAGCAGTGAGGAATGAATGAATGAACAATGGATAAGCAATGAGGAATGAATGAGTGATGAATAAACAATGGATAAGCAGTGAAGAATGAATGAACAATGGATAAGCAGTTAGGAATGAATGAATGAACAATGGATAAGCAATGAGGAATGAATGAATAAGCAGTGAGGAATGAATGAACAATAGATAAGAAGTGAGGAATGAATGAATGAACAATGGATAAGCAATGAGGAATGAATGAGTGATGAATAAACAATGGATAAGCAGTGAAGAATGAATGAACAATGGATAAGCAGTTAGGAATGAATGAATGAACAATGGATAAGCAATGAGGAATGAATGAATAAGCAGTGAGGAATGAATGAACAATAGATAAGAAGTGAGGAATGAATGAACAATGAATGAAGAATAGATAAGTAGTTAAGCATTGATGGACGAGTGATGGGCAATAAAGAAGTATTGATGGACGAGTGATGGATAATAAAGAAGTATTGATGGATGAGTGATGGATATTAAAGAAGCATTGATGGATGAGTGATGGATATTAAAGAAGCATTGGATGAGTGATGGATAATGAAGAAGAATTGGATGAGTGATGGATAATGAAGAAGCATTGGATGAGTGATAGATTATGAAGCATTGATGGATGAGTGATGGATAATGAAGAAGAATTGGATGAGTGATGGATAATGAAGCATTGGATGAGTGATGGATAATGAAGCATTGGATGAGTGATGGATAATGAAGCATTGATGGATGAGTGATGGATAATAAAGACGCATTGGATGAGTGATGGATAATAAAGAAGTATTGATGGATGAGTGATGGATAATAAAGAAGTATTGATGGATGAGTGATGGATAATAAAGAAGCATTGGATGAGTGATGGATAATAAAGAAGCATTGGATGAGTGATGGATAATAAAGAAGCATTGGATGAGTGATGGATAATAAAGAAGCATTGGATGAGTGATGGATAATAAAGAAGCATTGGATGAGTGATGGATAATGAAGCATTGATGGATGAGTGATGGATAGTATTGATGGATGAGTGATGGATAATGAAGCATTGATGGATGAGTGATGGATAATGAAGAAGAATTGGATGAGTGATGGATAATAAAGAAGAATTGGATGAGTGATGGATAATAAAGAAGTATTGGATGAGTGATGGATAATAAAGAAGCATTGGATGAGTGATGGATAATGAAGCATTGATGGATGAGTGATGGATAATGAAGAAGCATTGGATGAGTGATGAATCATCAGTGATTGGGGTGTTATGTGGAGGGGTCGCCGGTTTCCCTTTGATGTGTCTCTCTGACTGACAGATGGGAATCAGTTGATTGGGAACTTTGTATCCAGAAAGTTCTGACCCAACAAAACCAATGGGCTTCACCTGTGGCCATTCAGCTACTGCGGCCTAACTTCCTGTGCGCCCGGGGCTGCTGTATGACCCGGCATCCCCCCCATCGCTGTCCCCGGACCTAGGTGGATAAGATGGATGCAGCGCCGGCTCCTCCACTGCAGAAATACAATACAATGGATTTTGAGATCTTTAAATAATCATTCCAATGTACTTCTCTCTTCTCCTTCCTTGTTGGGATCATAAATCTATTTGCCTTAGAAATTCCCTTAAGGCCGAACCAAACGCCGAGCGAAGAGGAGATTAATGATGGCCGAATATTAAACAGAGAACTTCTATAATGGAATGTTTATTTCATCCCCTCTACATCCAAGACGTTCAGAGACTCCAGGGAGGCCGGGACTCTGCTCCCTCCATCACTGCAACACAAGAGAGAGCATAGCACCCCATGTACTGTGAGGAAATACACCCCATGTACTGTGAGGAAATACACCCCATGTACTGTGAGGAAATACACCCCATGTACTGTGAGGAAATACACCCCATGTACTGTGAGGAAATACACCCCATGTACTGTGAGGAAATACACCCCATGTACTGTGAGGAAATACACTCCATGTACTGTGAGGAAATACACCCCATGTACTGTGAGGAAATACACCCCATGTACTGTGAGGAAATACACCCCATGTACTGTGAGGAAATACACCCCATGTACTGTGAGGAAATACACCCCATGTACTGTGAGGAAATACACCCCATGTACTGTGAGGAAATACACCCCATGTACTGTGAGGAAATACACCCCATGTACTGTGAGGAAATACACCCCATGTACTGTGAGGAAATACACCCCATGTACTGGGAGGGAATAGGCCCCATGTACTGTGAGGTATTGTGAGGAAATACACCCCATGTACTGTGAGGAAATACACCCCAGGTACTGGGAGGAAATAGGCCCTGTGTACTACTGCCAAAATTCAGGTGTCAGAGTATCTGCACAAATCAGCCTTGTTGTATGTGTACATGGCCTTATAGGTGGGAGATAGGAGGAGAGAAGGTCCTGTATGGCAGTAAGCTGTATTGTAGATAGAAAACAGGGAGTCTGTGGAGGAAGATCACGCAGGCAGCATTAGTGTAGAGAGGGAAGAGAGAACCCACAGCAGAGTCAGGGAGAGGTAGAGACATCACACATAGAATCCACAGCAGAGTCTGCAGGGAGAGGTAGAGACATCACACATAGAATCCACAGCAGAGTCTGCAGGGAGAGGTAGAGACATCACACATAAGTAATAAGAGACCCCACAGCAGAGTCTGCAGGGAGAGGTAGAGACATCACACATAAGTAATAAGAGAATCCACAGCAGAGTCTGCAGGGAGAGGTAGCGACATCACACATAAGTAATAAGAGAACCCACAGCAGAGTCTGCAGGGAGAGGTAGAGACATCACACATAAGTAATATCAGCACATAGAGGGAGGAAGGAGTCCACAGCAGAGTCTGCATGGGGCCATCACACAGACACTAAATAACAAAGACATCAGATCACACAGACATCATCAGATCACACAGACACTAAATGACACAGACATCATCAGATCACGCAGACATCATCAGATCACACAGACACCAGATCACACCGACATCATCAGATCACACAGACACCAGATCACACCGACATCATAAGATCACACCGACATCATAAGATCACACCGACACCAGATCACACAGACATCATCAGATCACACAGACACTAAATGACAGACATTACCAGATCACACAGACATCATCAGATCACACAGACACCAGATCACACCGACATCATCAGATCACGCAGACATCATCAGATCACACAGACACCAGATCACACCGACATTATAAGATCACACAGACATCATCAGATCACACCGACACCAGATCACACCGACATCATAAGATCACACAGACATCATCAGATCACACCGATACCAGATCACACAGACATCAGATTACACAGAAATCAGGTCACACAGACATCAGATCACACAGACCACACTGGCATCAGATCACACAGACATCACCAGATCACACAGACATCAGATCACACAGACATCACCAGATCACACAGACATCAGATCACACTGACATCAGATCACACAGACATCACCAGATCACACAGACATCAGATCACACAGACATCACATCACACAGACATCAAATCACACAGACATCACCAGATCACACAGACATCAGATCACACAGACATCACCAGATCACACAGACATCACCAGATCACACAGACATCAGATCACACAGACAATGTGTAGAGGAACTTGGTGAGAAACCATTGTTGAATCTTCAGATCAGATATCACACTGCACAGCATCAGTGTCTGTATAGGCGGAGGAGATCACACATGAATGAGTTGGTGCTGACAGCAGAGCTGGTGAGGTCAGCAGCATCCTGGACATCACAGACATCACAGACATCACAGACATCACAGCCATATGAGAGGGACAGGTGCACAGGCTGCAGTCTGGATATCACAGCATCTGAAAACACACAGTACCATAGACATTACAGACCTATGGTGCATTTACACAGACAGATTTATCTGACAGATTTTTGAAGCCAAAGCCAGGAATGGATTAGAAAAGAGGAGAAATCTCAGTCTTTCCTTTATGACCTGTTCTTAATTCATAGTCTGTTCCTGGTTTTGGCTTCAAAAATCTGTCAGATAAATCTGTCTGTGTAAACGCACCATTAAACCTAGTGAAACTTTTTTTTTTTTTTTTTTTTGTTGGAGATCTGTCCCCTTATTTCTTCCTCTTCTCGGGTCATTAATGCAGCACTTCCTCAGGGGACGCTGTCTATCTGCCATCCAGCGGCTTCACCTGATGTTCGGACGCTAGGAAGCGTCTGGCTTCTGTCTGTCAGACACCCCTCATGTAATCCCTAACAGCGCAGTCATAACAAAAACCCAGTTATGTATTTGCAGGAATTGCCTTTAATACCGGTGCGCCCTTTAAGTAGTTATTTTAATTATATCAACATTAATTTGCCGAGCAAAACAGGGAGGCAATTATACGGCAGCTGCGATCCTCACTCCGATCCGGCTCCTTGTCTATTTAATCAGCAGCTTTGCTGCGAGCGATGTGTTTTGATGCGGCTCTTCAGAGCCCAGGTGTGGGGAGTATTTATACCTCGCAATTGCAAATGCTGAATTACACCTCCAAGCTGCCAGACACACAAACAACCAGCAGCACAAACTGAGAGCTGAGAGTTTTTTTACTTTTGACTTTTGCAGGTTTCACTTTATAAGTTGCACGTTTTCTACTACTTGAGCATTTGTGTCATTCAGCTGTTACAATGAGTCACATGACACACGGACGCCGCGCTCACATTCCAACCGGAATTAACATGCCAAGTACTATGCGCTCACCTCCATTGGAGTCTGACTGGTGCGAAACGTTCATTTTCACATCACTTTGGATCTTTCTCATTTTTTAAAAGTTTTTATTATTTTTATTAAATTTCTTTTGCCAATTGTTTGTATTTTAGACGCGGGTCCACATGTCCGTACTTTATTATTGAGGTTAATGAATATGTTAGATACAATTGGGGAGTTTGTTTTTTTATGGGATAGTAAAATGGATTGGAAACGAGACGACTCGGCGGTCATTGCGGTAGCCATGGCCTAAAGCGATCAATAAACAGGAGAAATAAAAACTGCACATATGTTAGACATCTTGTATACGACAGCAGGCTTACATACAGAGGCTCAGCTTCTAGTGCTATACCGCTACAATGCACTTACTATATAATAATCAACCGCCATCTCCAAACAGCAAGGAGTGACTACAGTGCAGATACATCCAGTAGCCAGATTGGAGCCAATTGTGCAATCACAGTAATACATTTACCTCTTTGTCCACTTAAAAATAATAAAGCACATCTAACCATGTTCCAAACCTTTATTTATGAGCGCAGTGTGGGGTATTATTATACTGTCAGAGTACTTTAAATAGCATTTCTCCTTTAAGGTGGCACAATGTGTGGAGCTATTATATATTTAGGAGGCACAGTGTGTGGTGGTGGTGTTATATTCAGGAGGCACAGTGTGTGGTGGTGGTGTTATATTCAGGAGGCACAGTGTGTGGTGGTGGTGTTATATTCAGGAGGCACAGTGTGTGGTGGTGGTGTTATATTCAGGAGGCACAGTGTGTAGTGGTGCTATATTCAGGAGGCACAGTGTGTAGTGGTGTAATAATTAGGAGAAATAGTGTGTGGTGGTATATTCAGGAGGCACAGTGTGTGTGGTGTTATTGTTAGAAGGCACAGTGTGTGGTGATGGTGTTTTATGCAGGAGGCGTTGTGGTGGTGTTGTTTTCAGGAGGCAAAGTGTGTGGTGGTGTTCTATTCAAGAGGAACAGTGTGTGGTGGTGTTATATTCAAAAGGAACAGTGTATGGTGGTGTTATATTCAGGAGGCACAGTGTATGGTGGTGTTATATTCAGGAGGCACAGTGTGTGGTGGTGTTATATTCAGGAGGCACAGTGTGTGGTGGTGTTATAGTTAACAGGCACAATGTGTGGTAGTGTTATATTCAGGAGGCACAGTGTGCGTTGGTGTTATATTCAGGAGGAATAGTGTGTGGTGGTGTTATATTCAGGAGGCACAGTGTGTGGTGGTGTTATATTCAGGAAGCATAGTGTTGGGTGGTGTTATATTCAGGAAGCACAGTGTTGGGTGGTGTTATATTCAGGAAGCACAGTGTTGGGTGGTGTTATATTCAGGAAGCATAGTGTTGGGTGGTGTTATATTCAGGAAGCACAGTGTTGGGTGGTGTTATAGTTAGGAGGCACAATGTTTGGTGCTGTTATATTCAAGAGGCACAGTGTGAAGTGGTGTTATAGTTAAGAGGCATAGTGTGTGGTGGTGTTATATTCAGGAGGCACAGTGTGCGTTGGTGTTGTATTCTGGAGGCACAGTGTGGTTGTGTTTTATTCAGGAGGAATATTGTGCAGTGATGTCACATTATGGGCACAGTGTGTGGTGGTATTATATTCAAGAGGCACAGTGTGTGGTGGTGGTATAATCAGGAGACACAGTGTGTGGTGGTATTATATTCAGAAGTCATAGTGTGTGATAGTGTTATATTCAGGAGGCATAGTGTGTGGTGATGGTGTTTTATGCAGGTGGTGGTGTTATTGTTAGGAGGCACAGTGTGTGGTGGTGTTATATACTCAGGAGGCACAGTGTGTGGCAGTATTATATTCAGGAGGCACAGTGTGTGGTGGTGCTATATATTCAGGAGGAATAGTGTGTGGTGGTGTTATTGTTAGGAGGCACAGTGTGTGGTGGTGGTGGTGGTGGTGGTGGTGGTGGTTTTATATTCAGGAGGCACAGTGTATTGTGGTGTTATATTCAGGAGGCACAGTGTGTGGTGGTGTTATATTCAGGAGGCACAGTGTGTGGTGATGGTGTTTTATGTAGGAGGCATTGTAGTGGTGTTATTGTTAGGAGGCACAGTGTGTGGCAGTATTATATTTAGGAGGCACAGTGTGTGATGGTGTTATATTCAGAAGGCACAGTGTGTGGTGGTTTTATATTCAGGGGACAGTGTATGGTGGTGTTATATTCAGTAGGTACAGTGTGTGGTGATGGTGTTTTATGCAGGAGGCGTTGTGGTGGTGTTATTGTTAGGAAGCACAGTGTGTGGCAGTATTATATTTAGGAGTCACAGTGTGTGGTGGTGTTATATTCAGTAGGCACAAATGTGTGGTGTTATATTCAGGAGGCACAGTGTGTGGTGGTGTTATATTTAGGAGTCACAATGTGTGGTGGTGTTATATTCAGGGGACAGTGTGTGGTGGTGTTATATTCAGTAGGCACAAATGTGTGGTGTTATATTCAGGAGGCACAGTGTGTGGTGTTATATTTAGGAGGCACAGTGTGTGGTGGTGTTATATTTAGGAGGCACAGTGTGTGGTGGTGTTATATTTAGGAGGCACAGTGTGTGGTGGTGTTATATTCAGGACGCACAGTGTGTGGTGGTGTTATATTTTCTTGCAATATGGACTGCGTAGGTTTTCCTCTTTGTTTTTAAACAGTGTTTCTGTTCAGTGACAGAAAGCAGTGATCCTGAAAGTCATGTCAAATGAAAACACAATGGGAGAATTTTATCAAGAACAGTGCAGTGCAGTCATTCTCCAGTCTTAACTAAAGCACCAATATCCACAATAGATTTGTAGAGATCCACACACCTCTCAATGAATTATAGGTGACATATCTGCGGTGGCCTCAGGACTCTACCCCAAATACCCACAGAGGTGGCACCTAAGACAAAGGAAAAAATGTGTGCCCTTCTGCTGGGCGTGCACCAGGTGCAGCTTTGGGGTGTTCCCCCAACAACTTTTCTTTCTACCCCACTTGTTTTTTTTCTATCGGAATCTTGGTAATGGTCGCCTCCCGCCCTGTTGCGTTGCTGAATTCCACTCATCAGTTAAATCTAATTAACTCAATTTTACCTCTTGAAAGCAACAAAAAGCCATGAAGGATCCTTCGACCCTGCACCTGACCAGAGAACACACAAAACACATGTACAATGGGTGAAGGGATTGTCAATGTTTGGCGTCCGGTGCTTCGTTTTCATGAGAACAGCAGATGCTTGCAGAGTATTAATCTTGGATCTGCGCAGCGGCGGTGCCCGGTGGCATGTACTGTAATGGTCCACTTGGTTCTAATTGTTTTACCTCCTTGCTTGGCAAATCTTCTAGTGCTGAGAGTAAATACACCCCCTTAGTCCCTTTAAAAATGGCTTTGTGTGCCGAGGCCGCACGTCCGAAGCCAAGACTCGTCCCCCATGGCTCCTTTATGCCTCGTGCTCGGTCAGAGAAATAAACTGCTCGTTTTTCAATCAAAACCATCGTCCTCCATTTAAATTGTTGGCGTCAACCTCCTTTTTTTATTTTTTTTTTATTTTCCATGTTGTCGGCGGAAACAAATTAAGTATTTAAACCAATTGCTATAATGTATCACCAAGTGTTAAATAGGCAGTAACTGCTAACGGATCGAGGGTTTGATAATGAGCGGCGCTGAAAAGACGCGAGCGCTGCCGGCAGCGAGGCCCTCACAAAAGAAAAGGAACACAAGGATTAGATGTTTTTGTGTTTGACGATGTGAAGGCCCAAAAGTTAAAAGGATTTTTTTTTTTACTTATTTATTTATTTTATTTTTAAATTGAGTTTCCCCCGGCGGGAGTCTTATGCCACGGGATAATTTTAGGGTCTTGCGTGTCCTCTGTTCGGCGGTCAGTGTGCACAGCAGGAAAGCGCCATTTACAGAGACCCCCCTGCTGCAATAATGATGCATTTCATTTCACCAAGGAGCAAGAATAATGTTGAGCAATTTGTCAGAAATTAAAGTGAATGGGGATTGGGAGGATTTGGGGGTCACAGTTTCTAGGTTTGCTGTTCTTTTTAATTTTTCCTTAAAGAAGAAGTCCAGTGAAAATATAAAATAAATCAGGTGGCAGGGAGTAGGGGGAACGTAATAAGGAATGTATACTTACCTGTCCTCATAGCCCCACAGCTCCATATTGTTGCTCCCAAATCCCTGCCGGCCCTCCTCAGCTCTCGCTCCTGCAATGTCATGACCCGGCTGATGGATTGGGCACTTAGCCAGTCAGTGACTGGGGTGGGACACCGCTGCCCGCTCAGGTACTTTAACTTGAGTCATGGCGTACCAGGAAGCCGGGGGAAAATAAGTTTTGGTCAGAGAGCCTGGGATGCGGCGCTGCGGGGGCATGGAGATGGGTAAGTATACATTCTTTATTATGTTACCCCCCACCCCCTGCCTGCACGAGATTTGTTATATTTGCTGGACTTCTTCTTTATTAGAGCATCATACAGCCTTATGTATCATTATTGGGGTAAACCATACGTGGTGGTGCAGCACCTGACAGGACTGGCCCTAGTACTGGGGTGCCCCTAGTGGGGGAAAAGGGCACAGAATTGTCACAGCCTTGACATGGTTTTGTGATGGGCACCGGGGTCCCCTCAGGTGTGCTCTGTCCCTATGATGGGCTGCATCAGGTCTGGGCAGGAAAAGGAGGCATAGAGATGGCAGCGGGTGACTTCTAATACAGGTTTTAGCAGAGTAATTTACTTTTAATCTTAAATTCTCACTAGGCTCAGCTACACACACTCTCTGGTCTCTTTAGTCAGCACTTCCTTGAGCTAGTCATTCTGGTTTCAGAGGTAGAAGAGAGCAGACCTATTTTTCACAGATAGCTACCCCAACCACTATGGGTCACTAGTCAAGACCCCTAGAGAAACCGGAGACAAGGGAGTCTTCACCCCTTGCCTATGCCATGGATTTTACTGCTAAAACAGGACAGTCGACCACCTAAAAGAAAGGGACGGATAACTCAAGACTGGAGCTGCAGTAGAGCACAGTGCTAGAAAGCCGCTCTCTACTGACAGACTAGGCAAGGGGCCTCCTATTCGCTCCCTTACAACTGTTACTGTTTCTTCCATAAACCCACCTATCTACCTGTTGGAGTATTATTATTTTTGCACTTAGTACCTGAGCACTGTTTATAACCGTTTTGCACTAAGAAACCTTTTGCCCGGGGGTGAGTGTTACGGCTCCTGGCCAATATGACAAGTAGCCTCCACGCACCAGAACCCACCAGAAGGCGCAACATCTGTACCAGCAACCCGGGCCACGGCAGTCACGTCTGATGACTACACCCTGACCCGGATCTGACTAAAGTTACTGATCCGACTTCTGATCATTTACAATGAGAGCGACATAAATACCTGCTCAGCAATTAGAACTCGCAGGGATGAAGCTTCAGCAAAGAGATGATCAACGTCGGGGAATGAACTGATTACATAGAGTGATGAAGAGATGGAGGATGGACGTCTAACTTGTTTAAAGAAATGTTTTGCAGTGGCTCTGGGAGAAGAATTGGCAGGAAGAGGCGGACTGAGCGGGCTGTGATTGACAGCTAATGGTAAGTAATGCATTTTGGGAATTTTAGTTCTTGCTAACTGCTCAACCAGGAAGCACGGTGATAGTTACCAGATCTCTGTGGAGAAACATGGCTGGTCAGATGGATCCAGGTCTCTGTGGAGAAACATGTCCAGTCAGATGGATCCAGATCTCTGTGGAGAAACATGGCTGGTCAGATGGATCCAGATCTCTATAGAGAAACATGGTCGGTCAGATGGATCCAGGTCTCTGTGGAGAAACATGGCCGGTCAGATGGATCCAGATCCTTGAGAAAAAACATGGCCGGTCAGATGGATCCAGATCTCTATATGGAAACATGGCCGGTCAGATGGATCCAGATCTCTATAGAAAAACATGTCCGGTCAGATGGATCCAGATCTCTAACTGAGAAACATGTCCAGTCAGATGGATCCAGATCTCTGTGGAGAAACATGGCCGTTCAGATGGATCCAGATCTCTGAGGAGAAACATGGCCGGTCAGATGGATCCAGATCTCTAACTGAGAAACATAGCCAGTCAGATGGATCCAGATGTCTGTGGAGAAACATGGCCAGTCAGATGGATCTAGATCTCTGTGGAGAAACATGGGCGGTAAGATGGATCCAGATCTCTGTGGAGAAACATGGCCGGTCATATAGATCCAGATCTCTGTGGAGAAACATGGCCGGTCAGATGGATCCAGATCTCAGGGGAGAAACATGGCCGGTCAAATGGATCCAGATTTCTGTGGAGAAACATGGGCGGTCAGATGGATCCAGATCTCTGTGGAGAAACATGGCCAGTCAGAAAGATCAAGATCTCTATAGAGAAACATGGCTGGTCAGATGGATCCAGATTTCTGTGGAGAAACATGGCTGGTAAGATGAATTCAGATCTCTGTCGAGAAACATGGCCGGTCAGATGGATCTAGATATCTGTGGAGAAACATGGGCAGTAAGATGGATCCAGATGTCTATAGAGAAACATGGCAGGTCATATAGATTCAGATCTCTGTGGAGAAACATGGCCGCTCAGATGGATCCAGGTCTCTATAGAAAAACATGGCCACTCAGATGGATCCCGATGTCTTTAGAGAAAAATGGCCGGTCAGATGGATCCAGATCTCTGTGGAGAAACATGGCTGGTCAGATGGATCCAGATCTCTGTGGAGAAACATGGCCGGTCAGATGGATCCAGATCTCTGTGGCATCATGCTGACGAGGATATCAGGATTAGGCACAAGTTATATGAATTGATGACACTTGCTGTGATGTTAACAGCTGCGGCTGGTGGAGGAGGTGTAATAGTAGGGGGAACCCTGACTCCTCTGATACCTGTGGATGGACAATTGGACGTAGTTTTATCTAACCATTGTGGTAACCTAGTTCAACATGATGTGGAAGGTCTGTTCAGCCATTCACGGCTATAGCAGTGTCCCATCTCTGCCACTTATGGTAAAAAGTGGGTCAGGACCTTCATCCAATGTGTGGAAAGAACTTCAAGAAGTGATCCTGTCCACATGGGCCGATACTCCTGTAGAAGGACTTTGTCATGTTGTGGGATCTATGACAATGGGTTTTGTTTGTTTGTTTTTGGTTCTGAAGGCCAAATGAGGACCAACTCGCTAGTAGAGGCGGCTGTAATAAAGGAGGCATCTGGTGTATGAGCAGACAACAGGTCTGACAGCACAACGTCTCCTCTTCCCGTCCATGTGAGGTCGGGGGCCCTGGATCCCTCCTCTCATTATGAATTTCCACGACGTGCCCCTTCTTCCCGCTGCGGCTCCACCGTCCGTCAGGAAGGCAGCCAGGCGCAGTGCTTGATATCTCCCAATTACGATAAGACACCAGTAAAGTTTACGGCACTCTGTTCGGCGCAGGAGTCGCTGGCAATAACAAAATAAATATTATTTTATCACATGTTATTAACATCCCACTGAATGTGAGGAAATGAGAAAAACTACCGGGACGAGTGACACTACTGATTTCATTCTGACAGAAGCGAGGGAACGTTCCGGGGAACAATTACTGGGCAATAAAAGAAAATAATTTCACGCTGCTCTGTATGTGTCATCTGCAAGAGGAACCAAATATCAGACGGCAAACTCCTATCAGCCGCAGCCATAACCGGCACTGTTATGTGAACTGGATGGGATAAATAGGAGCCATGAATCACCGGGTATCTCCACCTTCCCTTCACTCACCGCACCATCTCAACACGCTCAATGTTTCTCTTGTCGCCAACAAAATTCTATGATAAGAACATCAATGTTTAGTAACTTGTAGCAACTAATAGAACGTCAGCTTTTATCATTGATGTGATGGCGGCGGGGGCAGGGGAAGAGTTCACAAAGCAGAAGCCATAATGGAAACGACCAAAGACGAGAGAGAGGGGGAACGTCTGTGAAGTTCAGACCATCTGCTGTTATTCTGGGATGTTCCATCTTATACATTGTATCTATTATAGCAAACATTGTGCAGAAACCTCATGTATACTATACTAGACAGGCTGCGCTCATCTTCATTCATAATCTACATTGGAGAGGAAAGGTGCAATGATGAACACCAAGATAATCCCCTGGACCACCAGGGACACCAGACCACTAGAGGTCAGTCTAGTAGAATACTAATATCCCCCCTATATGCATTCAGTGAATCATCACATATCACATCTATGTGGTGTCTATCTCTCCATCATAGGCTAGGCTGCAATACTAGGCACAGCCACAAATAAGAGTGGCGCTGTTTCTGAAAAAAGGAAATCTGGATGAATATCTGTACATAAGACCATAGTACAAGGAGCACCATATCTATGGGGATAAAAACAGACATGGCAGCACGTCCCTAAACCTATGACTGATCCCTCTGCTTCTCAGCACTATTGTGGTGACCCACCGGGTGATGTTAGTACTAGTGGTTGTGCCGGCTCAGCCAAAAGTGGTGACACCAGTGCTAGTCCAGCACACAGATGTGATGTTGGTACCTGCTTTGTGTTGTGGCCGGTAGTGTTCCCCGAAAATGGTCAGTAACCTGCCGGGTTGGGATGGGTCCCTTGGGCTCCTGTCCTGGCAGTCCTGAGTGGCAATTGACCCACCCGGATTATCGGCACCGCCACCCACAGAAAGGGGAAAATAACCCAAGGTGTACGATTGTGTGTATAGGTGCAGGTGCGCACGAAGTATGACAGAGTCCCAATGATATAAAAAATAGAAAAGCTTTACTGTGCAGTCAAACTATGGAGTCTCTACTGTAAGAGCGGTCACACTATGGAGTCTCTACTGTAAGAGCGGTCACACTATGGGGTCAATACTGTAAGAGCGGTCACACTATGGTGTATATACTGTAAGAGCGGTCACACTATGGTGTATATACTGTAAGAGCGGTCACACTATAGTGTATATACTGTAAGAGCGGTCACACTGTGGTGTATATACTGTAAGAGCGGTCACACTATGGTGTATATACTGTAAGAGCGGTCACACTATGGTGTATATACTGTAAGAGCGGTCACACTATGGTGTATATACTGTAAGAGCGGTCACACTATGGGGTATATACTGTAAGAGCGGTCACACTATGGGGTATATACTGTAAGAGCGGTCACACTATGGTGTATATACTGTAAGAGCGGTCACACTATGGTGTATATACTGTAAGAGCGGTCACACTATGGTGTATATACTGTAACAGCAGTCACACTATGGTGTATATACTGTAAGAGCGGTCACACTATGGTGTATATACTGTAAGAGCGGTCACACTATGGTGTATATATTGTAAGAGCGGTCACACTATGGGGTATATACTGTAAGAGCGGTGACACTATGGGGTATATACTGTAAGAGCGGTCACACTATGGTGTATATACTGTAAGAGCGGTCACACTATGGTGTATATACTGTAAGAGCGGTCACACTATGGTGTGTATACTGTAAGAGCGGTCACACTATGGGGTCTATACTGTAAGAGCGGTCACACTATGGTGTATATACTGTAAGAGCGGTCACACTATGGTGTGTATACTGTAAGAGCGGTCACACTATGGGGTCTATACTGTAAGAGCGGTCACACTATGGTGTATATACTGTAAGAGCGGTCACACTATGGGGTATATACTGTAAGAGCGGTCACACTATGGTGTATATACTGTAAGAGCGGTCACACTATGGTGTATATACTGTAAGAGCGGTCACACTATGGGGTATATACTGTAAGAGCTCACACTATGGTGTATATACTGTAAGAGCGGTCACACTATGGTGTGTATACTGTAAGAGCGGTCACACTATGGTGTATATACTGTAAGAGCGGTCACACTATGGTGAATATACTGTAAGAGCGGTCACACTATGTGTATATACTGTAAGAGCGGTCACACTATGGTGTATATACTGTAAGAGCGGTCACATTATGGGGTATATACTGTAAGAGCGGTCACACTATGGTGTATATACTGTAAGAGCGGTCACACTATGGTGTATATACTGTAAGAGCGGTCACACTATGGTGTATATACTGTAAGAGCGGTCACACTATGGGGTATATATATACTGTAAGAGCGGTCACACTATGGGGTATATACTGTAAGAGCGGTCACACTATGGTGTATATACTGTAAGAGCAGTCACACTATGGTGTATATACTGTAAGAGCGGTCACACTATGGTGTATATACTGTAAGAGCGGTCACACTATGGAGTCTCTACTGTAAGGGCAGTCACATTGTCAGTACCCAGGACTGTATGTACCACAATGGGAAGAGGGTTTCTGTACCAGCATAAATAGGGATTCTTTACCGTAAGTGCAGTGAGACTATGGGCCCTATTCCACCGGACGATTATCATTCAGATTATCGTTAAATCGTTTGAATCTAAACGATAAGCCTTCGGTTGAAATGCAGTTAATGATTAACGACCGAATGAGAAATTGTTCATCGTTTTATAAGACCTGGACCTATTTTTAGCGTTGCTCGTTCGCAAATCGTTTGCATTGAATAAGACGTCGTTCGGTCGTTAGCAGTAGATACGAACGCAATAGCAAAGAAATAGCGAAGAAAAAACTATCGCAAATACGATCATAAGTAAAGATTATCGTTCCATGGAAATGAGTGAACATTTTCAGGTCTGTTGCAATAGCGGTCATTTGAGGTCGTTAATCGTTAACGATTATGCATACGATAATCGTCCGGTGGAATAGGGCCCTATGGGACTCTCTGCTAGAGGAAGATGTCAAGGAGATTTTAAGAAAAGAGATCAAGAGTGACCTTGATACATCCGAGATCCTGAAGGTTGTAGGCGACTAGTTGTCTTGTACATGTTAGGACGTTGCTGATGTTATAAATGCAGCTTTGGATGTGATTGGAGCATAGGACATTGTGCATAGTCTGCAGGTTGTCTGCACTCATCCGGCCCTTGTGTTGTTATTCATGTATTCAGTCCTGGATGATCTGTGGTTAATGGAGTCAGAATGAAGAATTAGCGCTGATTGTTATAGCAGACGGGCGGCACTTATGGCTGACACTGATGCTCTTCCTCAGGACTGGGCTGGGTGATCAGCTTCATCTCAATCCTGAAATCAGAAGAGGGACGTCATCTCTATAACCCGGCTGTCAGTCACCCGGGGTGGCAGCCATTGTTCTCTGAGAATATCTTGGATTTGTGTCAGAAGAGACGGATCTGCCGGAATCCTCTGTCTGCAACAGGAGCTGCACACAGGGCGGATAATGGGGGCCCTCACAGGATGCCCTCACAGGGGCCCCATCTACCCCTTCCTCTTAAAGGGAAGGAACAGTTTTGCATCTGGTTTTGTTGCTCAAAAGTTTTTTATTGTTTTGTTTTTTTAAAGCAACTTTGCAAAGATGATTGGATTACAACTCTCCCCTCGTTCTGCGTACACAGCAACTACTGTACGCAGACTTATGTGTCTCCCCGGTGACAGACTACAAACAAACCCAGTGTAGTCTGACATTGTATTCATGGGAACAAAGAAAGACAGAGGCCCTTCTGGGTGTAATATTATAAGACGGCGCTGGTTCAGGTGTAGATGTCACAACTCACCTGATGGAGTTGTGCAACAGTATAGGCACAACTCTATGTAGCGCATTAAATCCAAGGGATCACCGCAGCTGGGGGTCACCACTCCAAGGACGTGGTGTATATCAGTGTAAATAAAGCCGGGTATAAAACCAGGCAAGCCAATAGATTCCCCTTCAATAGGTCAAGTGCAGGTGGATCTGGGGTGACGTATGGTGTACACAACAAATGATAGTGCTATGGATCACCGCTAAGTTAAAAACACGATGTCCTTTAAGGCCCTCCCAGGTAAATAGAGGGGCCTTTCTCAAGCATAAGGTCACAATATACAATGGTTCCTTAAATACATGTAGGAGGTTCGGCAATGAACGCCTCACTTCCAGAAATGGCAGAAACACAGTAATAAAGCGGTGGGACAATAATAAAATTACATTGCATATAATAGTGTACCCAGTATAAAATATAATATGATATAACTTACGGACGCTTCGTTGTATCATGTAAGATCCGCGGCGCCATGTTGGATCCTCGTGACCTGGTCACATGATGTGTCTCGCAAGAGCAAGGCCGCTACGCTGGTTACTCTGCATACTATTCTCATAACTTTCATACGTAGATATTGCAGGAGCTGAAGCGGTACGCTATTTGCTCTGCATGCTATTCGGAAAGTACACTTGCGCTAGAATAATAGAGTATACGTATTGTAAAGGAGACGCTGATCGTATGATGTTAGAATGCTAAGCGTGTTAGTTACCGCTGTGTGTGGTTATAGGTTGCCGCATGAGGAATTCATTGCCGAACCTCCTACATGTATATTGTGACCTTATGCTTGAGAAAGGCCCCTCTATTTACCTGTGAGGGCCGAAACGCGTTGCATTATTAAAGGACATAGGGGGAGATTTATCAAACATGGTGTAAAGTGACACGGGCTCAGCTGCCCCCGGCAACCAATCAGATTCCACCTTTCATTTTCCAAAGAGTCTGTGAGGAATGGAAGGTGGAATCTGATTGGTTGCCGGGGGCAGCTGAGCCAGTTTCACTTTACACCAGTTTGATAAATCTCCCCCATAGTGTTTTTAACTTAGCGGTGATCCATAGCACTATCATTTGTTGTGTACACCATACGTCACCCCAGATCCACCTGCACTTGACCTATTGAAGGGGAATTTATTGGCTTGCCTGGTTTTATACCCGGCTTTATTCACATTGTATTCATGGCCCAGCTGTTTAAAATGTGAGGCAGCACCCCCATAATGCAGTGCAGAGTTCCCCCTGAAGATATTCACAGTAATGATCACCAAGTGTCCCTATAATTAGTATAATCCAGGGGTCCCTCCTTTCAACAGTACCTGTCAGAGTGCCCCTGTACAATTAGAGTGCTCCTGTACGGTTAGAGTGCCCCTGTACAATTAGAGTGCCCCTGTACAATTAGAGTGCCCCTGTACAGTTAGAAAGCCCCTGCACAGTTAGAATGCTCCTGTACGGTTAGAGTGCTCCTGTACGTTTAGAGTGCCCCTGTACAATTAGATTGCCCCTGTACAATTAGAGTGCTTCTGTACGGTTAGAATGCTCCTGTACAATTAGAGTGCTTCTGTACGGTTAGAATGCTCCTGTACAATTAGAATGCTCCTGTACAATTAGAGTGCTCCTGTACAATTAGAGTGCTCCTGTACGGTTAGAGTGCCCCTGTACAATTAGAGTGCCCCTGTACAGTTAGAAAGCCCCTGCACAGTTAGAATGTTTCTGTACGGTTAGAGTGCCTCTGTACGGTTAGAATGCTCCTGTACGGTTAGAGTGCTCCTGTACAGTTAGAATGCTCCTGTACGGTTAGAGTGCTCCTGTACGGTTAGAATGCTCCTGTACAGTTAGAGTGCCCCTGTACGATTAGAGTGCTCCTGTGCGGTTAGAATGCTCCTGTACGGTTAGAGTGCCCCTGTACGGTTATAATGCTCCTGTACGGTTAGAATGCTCCTGTACGGTTAGAGTGCCCCTGTACGGTTAGAGTGCTCCTGTATGGTTAGAGTGCCCCTGTACAGTTAGAATGCTCCTGTACAATTTGAGTGCCCCTGTACAGTTAGAATGCTCCTGTACAGTTAGAGTGCCCCTGTACAGTTAGAGTGCCCCTGTACGATTAGAGTGCTCCTGTGCGGTTAGAATGCTCCTGTACGGTTAGAGTGCCCCTGTATGGTTAGAATGCTCCTGTACAGTTAGAGTGCCCCTGTACGGTTAGAGTGCTCCTGTACAGTTGAGTTCTGTGGAGTTTGATCAGTCGGAGGAGGATCGGCAGCGAGCAGCAGAGTTTGTTGCGCACGTTTCACCTGTTTTCCGAGGTTTTTCTTGTATTTGATTCGAGTTCCTTTAATTTATCATGAGTTTTCTTCCATTTATATTCCAGAATAGTGACGGCACCTGCGACTCCATTGTATGTATATTTTATGAAGTTCTGGCGGAGGGTGATGTAGAAGCAGGACTGACAGGAAGCGTCTTGTCTTCGGATTCGCACCTTTTAACGATTACATTAAGTGTGTGGAATTGTAATAAAACACTCGTGTTATAAAATGTTAACATGGGTGGTATGTTTTATTAACGGCCCCATAAACCGACATCGTGAAAATAGACGCTGAAGGATCCGAAGCAAATAAATATTAATTTATTCATCTGCATTCATTACAATAACGCACTGCGCAAATCACCCGCGTCACCCAGCAGACGCCGACCACGAGCACAACTTTATACAAACTTTTAGTTACTTTTAAACCTCATTTTTGTGTTGTTTCCCAGGATTCCCTGCTCTGCTGTGATCTGCGGGAAAGGCGGCGTAGAGTAGTCAGGGAAAGATAGGTGGAGTAGTCAGGACAGCTGAGGGTAGTAGTCCCTTGGGGTGTCAATGTGGCCTCTGCAGGACCCTGTAGATGGTCCCTATGGGTCTGCACAAGGTGGAGGGTTTCCGACCCCCCGGGTACCCTTGTATATGTTGTTATGACTGAACAGTCCAGACACAGAAGTCACAGGAGTAAACTCTACTGAGACCCAGACAATAACTTCTCATACAGCAGAGGAGGCAGAATTAAAAGGGCCACTCCAGCGAAAATATTTTTCTTTCAAGTCAGCTGATGATAGAAAGTTATATAGACTTGTAATTTACTTCTATTTAAAAATCTCCAGTCTTTCAGTACTTATCAGCTGCTGTATGTCCTGCAGGAAGTGGTGTATTCTCTCCAGTCTGAGAAGGAGAGCAGGAGAGGTTTTCTATGGGGATTTGCTGCTGCTCTGGACAGTTCCTGACATGGACAGAGGTGGCAGCAGAGAGCACTGTGTCAGACTGGAGAGAATACACTACTTCCTGCAGGACATACAGCAGCTGATAAGTAATGGAAGACTGGAGATTTTTAAATAGAAGTAAATTACAAATGTATATAACTTTAGACTCTGCAAAGTGACATAATCACCAGGTGTACCTAACAGCTGGGACAGGCTTCGATGCTTTGGTAGCCGACATGTCTTTGGGTACTTGCTTGTGGCAGGTGTTAACTGTGATCTGGAACTGACTTGGCCTAATGCTGCGTTTACACAGTGAGATTTATCTGACAGATTTTTGAAGCCAAAGCCAGGAACAGACTATAAACAGGGTGCAGGTCATAAAGGAAAGACTGAGATTCCCTGTCTTTTCAAGTCCATTCCTGACTTTGGCTTCCAAAATTGGTCAGATAAATCTGCCTACAGGCAGATTTATCTGACAGATCTTGGAAGCCAAAACCAGGAACAGACTATAAACAGAGAACAGGTCATAAAGGAAACACAGATTTCTCCTCTTTTCTAATCCATTCCCTGGTTTGGCTTAAAAAATCTGTCAGATAAATCTGTCTGTGTAAATGCAGCATTAGGCTTCATACAAGACCCCGCAGAGAACAGAAAGGCTGTGTCTCCATGCAGGCTAACTGAGTCTACAATGTATTGTGCTCTTACTGTGTACTGTAACCATCAAGTATATTGCACCACAAAGTGCTCTGTAACCAGTGCGCTTAACGTGCTTTTAGGGTGTACTATAACCATCAAGTATATTGCACCACAGAGTGCTCTGCAACCAGTAAGCTTACTGTGCTCTTAATGTGTACTGTAACCATCAAGTATATTGCACCACAAAGTGCTCTGCAACCAGTAAGCTTATTGTGCCCTATTGTGAAGTGCAACCATCAAGTGTATGGTGCTAAGAAGTGAAATGTAACCAAACAGCTTATTGTGCTCTTACTGGGAACTGTAACCATCAAGCATACTGTGCAGCTGTTGTACAGTAAATGATTTTGTTTTTACCAGTTTCACTCTCCATATAATTACCCACCCGGGGATAAATCATGGGATATGAACACAAGAGCACAATCCGGCGGCGGCAGCGAGTGCTGCTTAACCTCCACAGTTTCCGTGGCAGATCCCCGGGGAGTCCTGGAGGTTTGTGAGATGCACAATGTAATATATGACTGTTCCATATGCTGATAAATATCCGCAGACGTTACGCTGCTCAATTTATGTTGACAAGCAGCGAGGAATTATGAGCCAGACATTTCATTTAAATAAATTACAATATATCCATGAGTGGGAGCCCATAAAGCCGAGCGGAACATCACCAGACTGCGCTCCACCGCCGCCGCCGCAGCGTCTCCTGGGACGGGTTCTATCTGGTGTGGGCGCTGGGGGGGTCATCTACAAGCTGCACATGTCTGAGGGGACGTCTATCCATCCGGGGGGCTAAGTAATCTTATATGGAGTGTGACTCATGAAGGAGTCCTGTGTGGTGAGGGGCTTGGTGGCAGGGGCGGATCAACTTTACCATTGGCCCCGGGCTGTTCACCAAGCCTGGGCCCCCCCACCCCAGTGTAACTATGGCAGCACTAGCCTGCCCCCCCCCCCACCCCACTGTAACTATGGAAGCACTAGCCTGGGCCCCTCCCCACCCCACTGTAACTATGGCAGCACTAGCCTGGCCCCCCCCCCCCCCACTGTAACTATGGCAGCACTAGCCTGGGCCCCCCCCCCCCACCCCACTGTAACTATGGCAGCACTAGCCTGGGCCCCCCCACCCCACTGTAACTATGGCAGCACTAGCCTGGGCCCCCCCCCCCCACCCCACTGTAACTATGGCAGCACTAGCCTGGGCCCCCCCCCCCCCCCCCCCCCACTGTAACTATGGCAGCACTAGCCTGGCTTTCATAGTACAGGACAGATAATGTCATGATGTCCTGATTTGTGCAAAATTGCCATAAAAAGAAGTATAAGTCTTTTTGGGTGGTCATGGGCCCCTCCAGGAGCTCAGGGTCCCGGGCTGCCGCCTGAAACGCCCCTATTATAATCCACTACTGCTTGGTGGGTATATATAGGGCGCAATAGTCTGCACACATATCCCTTGCTGAGGTTTATTGGCCTTCAGGCCTCGGGTGGCGGTATATCTGACAGTGTGCAGCATGAAGTGTTCTCAGTCTGCTGTGGTGAGGGGAGGCGGTGTGCCATTGAGGTGAGTGTATGGTGAGGGGAGGCGGTGTGCCATTGAGGTGACTGTATGGTGAGGGGAGGCGGTGTGCCATTGATGTGAGTGTATGGTGAGGGGAGGCGGTGTGCCATTGATGTGAGTGTATGGTGAGGGGAGGCGGTGTGCCATTGATGTGAGTGTATGGTGAGGGGAGGCGGTGTGCCATTGATGTGAATGTATGGTGAGGGGAAGCGGTGTGCCATTGATGTGAGTGTATGGTGAGGGGAGGCCAGGGCCGTTTCTAGCGGCGGGCGGGCCGGGCGACCGCACAGGGCGCCGACAGCTAGGGGGCGCTGGTGGCACCTTCCCAGACCTCACCTAGCTGCGCACGCCCCCGCCAGCCGCCAGCCCTTCCGCCGGCCACATTATCTGCCCGACCGCAGCTCTTGCCTCCGCGCCCGCCGGCCACATTATCAGCCTCCCCCGCCCGACCGCAGCTCCTGCTGCCCCGCGCGCCGGCCGCTTGATCTGCGCAGATCGCCGGACTTCAGCTCCTCCCCGGCCCATCACCTGACAGCAGGCCGCCGCCCCCGAACACATCTTCTCTATCCTCCAGCAGGCGCCGTGATATGACGTAATTCGCCTGCTTGAGGATAGAGAAGATGTGTTCGGGGGCAGCGGCCTGCTGTCAGGTGATGGGCCGGGGAGAAGCTGCAGTCCGGCGATCTGCGCAGATCATGCGGCCGGCGCGCGGAGAGGCAGGAGCTGCGGTCGGGCGGGGGAGGCAGATAATGTGGCCGGCGGGTGGGGAGGCAGGAGCTGCGGTCGGGCGGGGGAGGCAGATCATGCGGCCGCTGGGCGGGGAGGCAGGAGCGGCTCCTCGCAGGCCAGAAGAGAAGATCTGATGAGAGGGAGAGGGACCCGCTGTGTGCAAGAAGGTGAGTATAATGTTGTTGTTTTTTTTTTTTGTGTTGTGTTGCGGCAATGAAGGGTATCACTAAGGAGCAGAACATGGGGGGAGGGAGATTATTATTATATAGCAAAACATGGGAGGGGGATTATTTATTATATGGCAGATCATGGGAGGGGGGATTATTACTATGGGGCAGAACATGGGGGGGTTTACTATGGGGCAGAACATGGGAGGGGGAATTAATACTATGGGCAGAACATGGGGGAGTTTACTATGGGGCAGAACATTGTAGGGGGATTATTACTATGGGGCAGAACATGGAAGGTGTGATTATTACTATGGGGCAGAACATGGGGGGGGGTTACTATTGGGCAAAGCACAGGGGGGTTATTACTATGGGGACAGAGCACAGGGGGATTATTACTATGAGAACAGCACAGGGGGGGGGATTATTACTATGGGGCAGAACATGGAAGGTGTGATTATTACTATGGGGCAGAACATGGGGGGGGGTTACTATTGGGCAAAGCACAGGGGGGTTATTACTATGGGGACAGAGCACAGGGGGATTATTACTATGAGAACAGCACAGGGGGGGGATTATTACTATGGGGCAGACCACAGGGAAGATTATTTCTATAGAGACAGCACAGGGCATATTATTATTATAGGGACAGCACGGGAGGGGGGGTTATTACTATGGGGCAGAGCACAGACGTCATAAAAAGGGGAAGTTGTTGTAAAAGTGTGGAGCCTAAGATGTTTGTCTGGCAGGTTCAGAAGAGACGAATTGTAGCTGCAAGAAATCATCATGGAGGCCTGGGCCAGATGGAGAGGGAAAGGAAAATGACGCCTCAGATCAAAGAAGACGTCACCTGTGAGTCACTGACTTTTTTTTTGTTTCAGTTGAAAATGGTTAAATAACACTGCTCAATGCCATAATACACACACTGCTTCTTCATAGCAACAACTCCCTCCCCCCTCCCCGACATCACTTGAGAGGGGATGGGGGGGGGGGGGGGGCGCTTTTAGCAAGATTCGCCCTGTAGTCAAAACTACCTAGAAACGGCCCTGGGGGAGGCGGTGTGCCATTGATGTGAGGTGAGTGTATGGTGAGGGGAGGCGGTGTGCCATTGATGTGAGTGTATGGTGAGGGGAGGCGGTGTGCCATTGATGTGAGTGTATGGTGAGGGGAGGCGGTGTGCCATTGATGTGAGTGTATGGTGAGGGGAGGCGGTGTGCCATTGATGTGAGTGTATGGTGAGGGGAGGCGGTGAGCCATTGATGTGAGTGTATGGTGAGGGGAGGCGGTGTGCCATTGATGTGAGTGTATGGTGAGGGGAGGCGGTGTGCCATTGATGTGAGTGTATGGTGAGGGGAGGCGGTGTGCCATTGATGTGAGTGTATGGTGACCAGTGATATAATGTGCTGAGGAGGAGATCACAGATCACACGCTCCACGGACAATCTGACCGGCCCCGGGATATGTTAAACCTGATAAGTCCCCTGAACGGCTGACGCTTCCGGCTTCTCCTTGTCACAGGACGCACAACCATCTCGGAGTTTGTTCTGAAATATTTTTTGTTCAAAGTCTCAGACAAAAAAGTCTCGGTTCTAATTGTTGGCTCGGTGTGATTGACAGACGAGCGGCGGTGTCAGAAATGGGAGACTCCGCCTCCTGAGATCTGGAAACTTTCCGCATTTCATTTATTTTCACACAGAAAACTCCATAAATAAAGATCTGCGGCTCCTCGTCTGATTGACACGATTCACAATGCAAATCAGCTCATCCAGATATTCTAGATGAATCACGTCCATTTACGTCCCATCATCCAGATAATGCACAGCCACTGTATACTTACCGCTTCCTGTTATATAGAGCTGACATATAGCAAAGTGCGGTACACAGAATGGGTTCAAAGAAAATACAAGGGTGCCTTGGATTAGGAGCATAATCCGTTCCGGGACGGCGCTTGTAATCCAAATCCACTCTTAAACCAAAGCAAATTTTCCCGTAAGAAATAAATGAAATGCAGACAATTGGTTCCACCCCCCAAATATACTGATTATTATTCTGAATAACATGTAAAACAGATAAAACATCCGAAACAGCAGAATCTGTGATATATAAGTTACTGTACAGTAATGGAGAGGATGAGGAGCACAAGGACTGACAGAGACTGCAGGGAGCATGGAGGAATGAGCAGGGCAGATGTGGGCACATACATGCAGCGCTCTCTGTCCGGGGAGAGAGGGGTTACTGCTATGGAGAGATTACCTCCACAGTCCTGTCCCCTGATGTAAGCCTCAGCCTGAAGTGGATCTGCTATGATTTGGCAGGTGAGGGAGACTTCCTGGGTCAGAGTACAGTGCTGTAGACCCCGCTATGCAGACCATGCCCCTCTTCCACTCGCCCTACCACCCAGTACAGGGAGCTCTTACACCAAAGCGATGCTCTTACACCAAGTCACTATTTTGAAAAACTGTGAGCTCTTAAACCAAAACGCTCTTAAACCAAGTTACTCTTAAACCAAATTACCACTGTATTATACTTCAGAGCTGCACTCACTATTCTGCTGGTGGGGTCACTGTGTATATACATTACTGATCCTGAGTTACATCCTGTATTATACCCCAGAGCTGCACTCACTATTCTGCTGGTGGGGTCACTGGGTACATACATTACATTACTGATCCTGAGTTACATCCTGTATTATACCCCAGAGCTGCACTCACTATTCTACTGGTGGGGTCACTGTGTACATACATTACATTACTGATCCTGAGTTACATCCTGTATTATACCCCAGAGCTGCAGTCACTATTCTGCTGGTGGGGTCACTGTGTACATACATTACATTACTGATCCTGAGTTACATCCTGTATTATAGATAGTGCCTGATCCTTGCTGGTTGGGTGTGGAGCCTTACACTTACAGGAGCGGCTTCACCTTCTTTATCGCTCTGTAGTTCTCTCCTCCCTGAGCTAATATCCGGCAGTAGAATTCCAGGTCGCCATTGAAGTCCATGGAAACTCTATTTCAAGCTTGGATAAGTTTACACAGCAGTGGTGGGATTTCTCGGAGATCAGCGGAACCTCCGCCGGTGAGGAGGAAATACAAGGTTACTTTGCATTTGAAAGGAGGGAATCTGTATGTAAATGTTCTAGAATTTCAAATGAAGCGATTAGGAGGTGGCGGGGAGCGGCGGGGAGCGGAGCCTCGCTGCCACCGACCACTTTCTGGAGACGGAATTATTCATCTCGCCTCCTGATATGATAATTTTTTTTCTTTTCGATTCCTTCTTTACTTTAACATAAATGGACGTTCATAAAACTTAAGCTTCAAGGGTTTGTGTGTGGTGGCGAGGATAAGACGGAGCGCGAGAACGACGACTCTTCACCACAATGAAAGGAGCCAATTAAATATTTGCTTTCTTTCTTCTCTTCCCTTTTTTTTTTTAGAGGGAATGTAATATTTGTGACGAGTCGGCAGTTTTGCGCGGGAGGCTGGCGGGGGCGGGGGCGCTGCCGGATTATGTAACAGATCACACAGGTTTGTGCTCAGTGGCCGGACGAGACACTGCAAGATGGGTTAAAGGGGTAGTGCTGCGTCTGATCAGCGATCGCTGGGGTCCTTATACAGTTATCCTGCAGCGGCCACTACAGGAGAGCTTTGGTATTACATCATAACCAATTAAAGGGAATGTGTCATCAGAAAATGACATTGTTTAAATAACATTATTTAAACTTATTTTTTAAGATTTTTTGGTGACATAATCTTGCAGTTCTCATTCTCACCACTGGGGCTAAAACTAAGCTGAGACTTTCTGTGTCTGTGGTGATAAGAGGCGGCTGCTGTAAAGTGATCTGCAGCATTGCAGCGTCATGTGACACTATAGAGGAGACAACAGCAGCTCCCTGGGGAATGACCTCTTCACAGGTCACAGAGCGCGCTCAGTAATGTCTCACTTTTATCTCAATGTCTATGTCCATGAGCCTTGCTGTAAAACATGCCACTAAATGCTGTTAGGAAAAGCCCAGACAAGATGGCCGCCCCATAGCAATAATAAAGGTGTGGCCACATATCCTGGATTACCTCTTTAAAACATTAGTGTATTTGCTTGTAATACCCCACATGACCACAGGGAATGCTGTTCAGGAGAAACCCAGTCAGTAAAATACATAAAGTACAAATCATTCTTAGTCCACTAATATTATATCCTGGATTACCTCTTATAAACTACGGTGTGTTTGCTTGTAATACCCCACATGACCACAGGGAATGCTGTTCAGGAAAAAAAAAACACAAGAAGCACTTTTTTTACTCTTGCGTGTGAAATGGACCGTGCAATAGCTCCACCTATAGGTAGACGTTTGCAGCGCAGTCCTTGACATTGCCTCTTCATATCGAAGCGTTCAGATGACAATCCGACACACCGTGCATCCGTCACTGATAGGATAAGTTTATCTTTCATTTCACACTCCACCTTCTCTGACTCCTACATTATCCTCTAATTTTATGTGGTCACTAGATTTATTCTTCCCCGGAGTCATAAGGCTCCATATCTCCCGCATTAAAGGGGTAGTTCACGAAAAAAACAAAACTTTCTTTCAAGTCAACTGGTGCCAGTAAGTGTCAGAGTTTTGTAATTTACTTCTATTAAAAAGATCTCGTCTTTAAGTACTTATCAGCTGCTGTATGTCCTGCAGGAAGTGGTGTATTCTCTCCAGTCTCTATGGGGATTTGCTGCTGCTGTGGACAGTTCCTGATATGGACAGAGGAGGCAGCAGAGAGAATACACAACTTCCTGCAGGACATACAGCAGCTGATAAGTACTGGAAGACGTGATTTTTTGATAGAAGTAAATTACAAATCTGTATAACTTTCTGGCACCAGTGGATCTGAAAGAAAACTATTTTCGGTGAACAACCTCTTTAGCCAGGGATGGGATATAAATGACAGGAGAGTGAGTGAGCGGAGACAGATCGTGTAGCCCTCGGCCTGAGTGAGCGAAGTGTCTGATAACGGGAGCGAACCCAGTGAAGGTCAGCGCCGCGGACGGGTGTAAATAACACAGGTGGATCCCCTCAGATTACGGCAAAGCGTTCAGCTCGTGTAGAGGATGTGCGAAGCGGAGAAGGGCAGCAAAACAAGAACTCCGCCAGGAATGGGCCGATATTTACCCAGGCATAAAGCGGCCCCCCGCAGACTCCCAGTGTCAGGATGGGCTTCTCACAATAAAAACCTTTCCTCTCTTTGGGAGCTGCTACCAGGGGATGAGAGTAATCCGAGCTGATGAGTTCAGCTCCGGGGGCTGGCAGTGTTCTGCTATAATCTGCTGTATACACTAAAATGTGTAAGCAACCACCCCAGGTGTGCAGCATTAACCCTTCTACTTCTCTCTACCTGCAATACCTACAGTCACTGCCCTGGACCTCCAGGGATCATTAGATTAACCCCTTCACTGCCCTAGACCACCAGGCACGATAACATTAAACATTTTATTGCCCTAGACCACCAGGGATCATTACATGAACCCCTTCACTGCCCTAGACCACCAGGTATCATTACATTAAACACTTTATTGCCCTAGACCACCAGGGGTCATTACATTAACCAGATTGCTGCCCTTAACCACCAGGGAGGGATCATTACATTGAAAACTTTATTGCCCTAGGCCTCCAGGGATTGTTACAGTAACATCTTTACTGCCCTAGACCACCAGGGATCCTTACATTAACCTCTTAACTACCCTAGACCACCAGGGATTGTTAAATTAACCCCTTTACCAACAAGGAGGATAGAAAGATGAAGGTCCCAGCACTCCAAAAATAACATTTCTATACTTTATTTCATATAAAAAAATATAAAAAAATAGAGCTCATATAGAAGTTAAAAGAAATGTAGAAGTTAAAGGAACCAACACGTTTCGCACGGGATAGGAGCTGTGTCCTCACAGGGGATTGTCAGGTCAGCTGTATTCCTCTGCCGGTGACAACTACAAGTCCCAGCTAGCCCGCAGTAACAGAGCACTGACCATGGGATACAAGACCTTTAGTGATGTCACGTCGTATTTCATTGCTCTTTTTATGAATCTTTTCCTATAAGAGTCAAATAGAAGGTAAATCTGTAAAAGGAAACGGCCCGGGCTGTAATAAGCCTATAATAAGGATGATATCACTATGTGCCCCATAGATGCTCCCATCTCACTGGTTAATAAATATGCGGTGATACGTTGGGTGAGATGCTCGGTGGACAAGAAGAGTGATGGGAAAATATAATTCTGTAATGAAATCTATAAATGAACAAGTATTACTCAGCGAGGCCGAACACCTTGCCCCAAGGCTCTAATGGACTTGAATGTACATCGGACTTTAGAGGTCACCGCTGCAAAGTGGAAGCCAAAGACTAGTGAGGAAAGAGCAAAGTGTAATAATACAGAGAATGTGCTGCCGCCTTCAGCCCCGAACCTGCAAATATATATATACATACGGATACACAGAATATAAGAAACATACAAAATACATGAAACACAAGAAGTATCAGACACAAAGGGTACATAGAATATAAGAAGTATTAGACATAAAGGAAACATGGAATATAAGAAGTATCAGACATACAGGATACATAGAATATAAGAAGTATTAGACACAAAGGGTACATGGAATATAAGACATATCAGACATACAGGATACATGAATGTAAGACATATCAGACATACAGGATACATAGAACATAAGAGGTATCAGACATACAGGATACATAGAATATAAGACATATCAGACATACAGGATATATAGAATATAAGACATATCAGACATATAGGATACATAGTATATAAGACATATCAGACATACAGGGTACATAGTATATAAGACATATCAGACATACATGGTACATAGAATATAAGACATATCAGACATACAGGATACATAGAATATAAGACATATCAGACATACAGGATATATAGAATATAAGACATATCAGACATACAGGATACATAGAATATAAGACATATCAGACATACAGGATACATAGAATATAACAAGTATCAGACATATAGGATACATAGAATATAAGACATATCAGACATACAGGATATATAGAATATAAGACATATCAGACATATAGGATACATAGTATATAAGACATATCAGACATACAGGATACATAGAATATAAGAAGTATCAGACATATAGGATACATACAATATAAGAAGTATCAGACATACAGGATACATAGAATATAAGACATATCAGACATACAGGATATATAGAATATAAGACATATGAGACATATAGGATACATAGTATATAAGACATATCAGAAATACAGGGTACATAGAATATAAGACATATCAGACATATAGGATATATAGAATATAAGACATATGAGACATATAGGATACATAGTATATAAGACATATCAGACATACAGGGTACATAGAATATAAGACATATCAGACATACAGGGTACATAGAATATAAGACATATCAGACATATAGGATACATAGAATATAAGACATATCAGACATACAGGGTACATAGAATATAACAAGTATCAGACATACAGGGTACATAGAATATAAGAATTATCAAATAGTGATGAGCAAGTACTAAAATGCTCGGTTGCTCGTTTCGAATAATGAACCTCATTGAAGTCAATGGGAAACTCAAGCATTTTTGCAGGGGCCCAGGGAAGGTCATATGAAAGCTATTAACCTTAAATAATGATGGAAACACCACGGAACTGGGCAGGAAACAGCAGGGGGCAGCATGTACAGTATGGATGCCTCTGAGGCTGCCTAATGGCACCATTACGCCAAATTCTGGGCAAAAGCCTGGTGGTTAACCTCAAGACAATTTTGGGCGACGGTGTAGTGGCGAGCCTCCAAAAATTCATGTCTGAGAGCCTGGAGGTGACCCTCAAAAACAATTGGTTTGAAAAAGCATGGTGGTGCACCCCTGAATGACTGTGACTGAGATTGCAGGTGAACCCCCGAGAATTGTAGTCTGGCACACTTTGGTGGTGAACCCCTAAATTGCATAGTTTGACTAAGATTGCAGTTTACAGCATGGGGATAAATCTGAGGATGACTTTTTAAGACTGAGATTGAACTCTCCCCAATGTAATATAATATAATATATCTCCCCCAATGTAATATAATAACTCTCCCCCAATGTAATATAATAACTCTCCCCCAATGTAATATAATAACTCTCCCCAATGTAATATAATATAATATATCTCCCCCAATGTAATATAATAACTCTCCCCAATGTAATATAATATCTCTCCCCAATGTAATATAATATAATATATCTCCCCCAATGTAATATAATAACTCTCCCCAATGTAATATAATATCTCTCCCCAATGTAATATAATAACTCTCCCCTAAAGTAATATATAATAACTCCCCCAATGTAATATAATAACTCTCCCCCAATGTAATATAATATCTCTCCCCCAATGTAATATAATAACTCTTCCCCAATGTAATATAATAACTACCGCCAATGTAATATAATAACTCTCCCCCAATGTAATATAATATAATATCTCCCCCAATGTAATATAATAACTCTCCCCCAATGTAATATAATAATTCTTCCCCAATGTAATATAATAACTCTCCCCCAATGTAATATAATATCTCTCCCCAATGTAATATAATATCTCTCCCCAATGTAATATAATAACTCTGCCCCAATGTAATATAATAACTCTTCCCCAATGTAATACAATATCTCTCCCCAATGTAATATAATATCTCTCCCCAATGTAATATAATATCTCTCCCCCAATGTAATACAATATCTCTCCCCAATGTAATATAATATCTCTCCCCCGAAGTAATATAATAACTCTCCCTCAATGTAATATAATAACTCTCCCCAATGTAATATAATAGAAACAGATCGCTGATCTCAGGGAGACCAGCCAAACGATAACACTGCCGGCTGCTAATGAAAGTGCTCAGTGCAGTAAAATCCTAGGTGCATTGCCCCCTGGGAAACATGAATATGCAAAAGAAAAACCCGTGGAACTCTCCCCAATGTAATATAATAACTCTCCCCAATGTAATATAATAACTCTCCCCCAATGTAATATAATAACTCTCCCCAATATAATATAATAACTCTCCCCCAATGTTATATATCTCTCCCCCAATGTAATATAATAACTCTCCCCCAATGTTATATAATAACTCTCCCCAATGTAATGTAATATCTCTCCCCCAATGTAATATAATATCTCTCCCCAATGTAATATAATAACTCTCCCCAATATAATATAATAACCCTACCCCAATGTAATATAACTCTCCCCCAATGTAATATAATAACTCTCCCCAATGTAATATAATATCTCTCCCCCAATGTAATATAACTCTACCCCAATGTAATATAATAACTCTCCCCAATGTAATATAATATCTCTCTCCCAATGTAATATAATATCTCTCCCCAATGTAATATAATATTTCTCCCCCAATGTAATATAATAACCCTCCCCCCAATGTAATTTAATAACTCTCCCCAATATTATATAATATAACCCTCCCCCAATGTAATATAATTTCCCTTACGTCCTAAGCAGCAGCACATAATGGGGAAGATTCTATCTTCCTGCAATGATAGGACAGATGGTAACAAGCAATAAACAGTTAATTGCCCCGCCTATAAGGTCCTATGCTGACCCAGCCTCCTTGTGTTTTTTTCTGTCCTTCTGTGGGACAGGTGGTAGGAGGAGAGCAGGGAGCAGGCCTATGTGTGTTTCTCTGCTCTCCTTCCAATGATTCTTCTTTTCCACATGGTCGTGTGGAGAGGGAGAGTTATTTTGTATATGTATTTTGTTTTCTATCCTGCTCTGTTGTGTACAGAGCAAAGATTTTATTTTTCTTATGGAAGCAGCCGCCATCTCAGTGATCGCTCAGCTTCTATGCTCTGGTCAGTAAGTATTATGGCGCCATCCGCTGCCGGGCTGCACGTGGCTGCTAACCATGGCGCTGGTCAGACAGGACGCCGCTCGCTTGGTGTCTGTCCTCACTCTTCAGAGAGGTAAGTCATATGGCCTTTTTTGTGAGGAATTGTATGGTGCCTGTGCAGGCTCTCTGCCTGGAAGACTGACCTGTATTGCAGGAGGCCTGTGTGCAGGCTAATGGATATAAATTTCATGGTGAGACAGTTCCGCTATGTGATCATGCGGTATGGGTCCTGCTATGTAATAATACAGTAAAAACTATGGATCTGCTATATGTGAATGCTGCCTTAGATAGAGCTGCTAGTTGTGCAGTCACTGAGCTGTTTGTGCACCTGGTTGCTGATTTCTTGCACTAGTTGCTGGTTGTGTATTGATTGCACCTGGTGTCTTTCTTACACTGGCACTGCTTTTTCTTGTTGCATTGAAGCTATGAAACTGCATTGTGTGTACACAACCCTAGATTTGCTAGGTGTGTATTGGTGACACCTGATGCGTGATTAATTACACCTGAGTGTAATTCCTGGCTCTAGTACTGCGATTGAAGGATGCAGTGAAGCTGTGAGACTGCAGTGTGTGAACACAAGCCCAGAGTTGCTCGGTGAATATTGATTCCTTGATTCCTTGCTCCAGTTCTGCTGTGAAAGGATGCATTGTGTGAACACAAGCCTAGAGTTGCTATTATTGCACCTGACCTCTGATTCCTTGCTCTAGCACTGCTGTGGAAAGATGCATTGTGTGAACACAAGCCTAGAGTTGCTATTTATTGGACCTGATGTCTGATTCCTTGCTCTAGTTCTGTTGTGGAAAGATGCATTGTGTGAACACAAGCCTAAAGTTGCTATTTTTTTTTATTACACCTGATGTTCCTCTCAGTACTGCTATTGAATGAGACAGTAAAGTTATGAAACTTCGTTGTGTGAACACAACCCTAGGATTGCTAGTGGTGTATTAATTGCACCTTAATGTCATCTATAGCTCTGCTTTTTGTTTGATGCAGTGCAGTTATGAGACTGCATTGTATGAACACAACCCTAAAGTTCCTGGTTGTGTATTGAGCATCTGGGGTTTTTTCTAGCACAGTTACTGATATTTAATGTTGCATTGAAGCTATGAAACAGCATTGTGTGTACACACTCCTAGAGTTGTATAGTACTGCTATTTTTAAAATAGTAAAACGAAGATATTGCATGGTATGATCACAACTTTAGAGTTTCTAGTTGTGTACCGAGTATACCTGGTGTCTGTCTTACATTAGTTCTGCTATTGAAACAATGATCCATTGAAACAATGAGGCTGCATTGTGTGAACACAGCCTTAGAATTGCTAGTTGTGTATCAGCTGCTCTGAGGTATCTGGTTTTCTTGCACTACACAGCAGTCTGTTGCCTCTTTACCTGGCACAGGTTTATTATCATTTTATCTCACTTAATGCAGGAATCTATGTCCAAGGTTTCAGGGTGAGGAAACCTTTGGGAAAGCTCAGTCACTTATGTATGTGTATCCTGCAAGATCCCACATCCAGATGGCAGTGGAATTGATTTTTGTTTGTAGATTGTATCTTCATTGTAACCCATTACAGAAGATACTATAGTGCTTACTTCTGAGTATGCGTGTCACTCCACATTTGGCTTTCCGATCCATGGCCCCTCCACGCTTGGAGAGGAGCATTAGACTTTGCCAGAGATGGATATTCTTTCTAATAATACTCTGTGTACCATGAGAATCCACCTGAATGGATTGGGGACACTCTGAGGAAGGACTCTTCCTTACAGAAAGGTACAGTCTCTGCCCCAGTCTGAAAAGGAGAAGGAAATCCTCCCTTGTTCCCCATTCTATAGAAGTTTCCAGCATTGAAGGTACTGGAAGAAATGATGGATCAGTCACTAAAAGGGATCGTCCATCTCAGAGGTCTTGTGGATGTGAAAAAAAAAAAAAAAAAAAAAAAAAGCTTGTGACAAAAGCTCCTCTGGCAGCAACCGTGGGTTTACCTTATGATGCCAAATTCTCGACAGTTTCCGATCCAAAGAAGGTAAGTTGTTGGTGAACGTCCATAGATCTACAGTTCTAAGCAAAGAAGGTTCTATATGGAGAACATATGCTCTGTGTTCCCCCTCCTAAAGGTGACTAACCATGCTAGTTGTGAGAGACACATATCTACATGTACCTAGCTACAGAGAAGACTGTATACACCTGCATGTACCTGGCTACAGAGAAGACTGTATACACCTGCATATACCTGGCTACAGAGAAGACTGCATATTCCTTTGCATCTTTCTGAAATCACCTTCGCTCCCTTTACATTCACTAAGGTTACCTGCCGGGCCTGGGATGACATATATCTATCCTAAGATAAGAAGGGAAGTAGATGGGACACTCTTCTATGTTATGTCAGCTGTAGTCACCATCTGGAGAGAATCCAAGATCACCATTGTCTCCTTCCTGCACCAGTGATTGTTAATTGTCAAAAACTTACAGTACTATATTTTCACCTACCCGGAACCATTCCTGGGTCAGGATTCCTAGAACTCCCCAATTGGTGTATCTTCACCCAATGATTGTCAGGTCTCATGACGTCTGCAAGCAACGAATTGAATCGGCAGGTTGGCATATGTATCCCCTTGCAGCAGATGCTGTCAGTATGGGACCAAAGAATAAACAGCCTACATTGGGTTATGGTTTATACCCACAGATACAAGGGCCTCAACATTTTCTTCAGTCAGTGGCAGACCAATCTCGCCCTCAAAGTGGGTGGAGGCAACCACCGATCTATCTAACAAAGGGTGAGACAGGCGAAGAAGACTTTGTTCCTAACAGAAGTGGCTGTCATCCAACATGTGAGAGATGAGAGCGGTAAGTGAGCTCCAGTCCACTTGAGCACATCAATCTATGGGGAAGCTATCAGAGTAAGCTTAAGAATGCATCTACAGTGGTGCATATCGATCTTCAGAGCTGCATGTGACCAGTAGCATTACTGTTAAAAGCAGAAGCTGTTTTTGCATGGACCAAGAGATCTATCCAGCAACAAGGGAAGTCACAATACCTTAATGTAAAAGGCTAAAGCCATTATATTACCCTGACAGAAGAATGGTCTCTGGACCAGGAGATGTTCTAGTGAATCGCCAGATATTACAGCTACCCATTGGTCCCATGGCCATTTCGGGTAAAACCAGGATGCGTGGTTTTGACTCCTAAAAACTACTGTGGACAACAATCAGTAGAAGTCTGGTAAAAGACAATACAGGATCAAGTCTCATTAATGCTGATAGCCACGGATTGGCCCAAGAGGTCATTGTGGTAGTTGTTGTCCTCTCCTGATGAATATGTCCAAAAGGACATTTTGGATACTTCCCCAGATTCCTCACCTACTGCCTCATGAGGACGTATTATGTCTGGCAAATCACCAGATATTATGGCGACCCTTACGTGGACCTAATGGCCATTTCGGATAACGCCAGAATACGTGGTTTTTACTCCCTAAAACTGCTAGGGACGACAACCCGTAGTAGTCTTGTAAGGACAAGACTGAATCATGCCTCATTACTCCTAATAGCTCAAGAAGGCATGGTTGTTCTCTCCTGATGCATGTGTCCAAAAGGACATTTTGGAGACTTCCCCAGAATCCTCACTTACTGTCACAGAAGGGCAGATTGTGTATGGGTCTGGACCACCTATGATTGACAGCCTGAAGATTGACAGGCCTGATGAGCTGAGGCTTTTTAGAATTGGTGGTAAACATGATTCTGCTACTAAGAGCAGAACCCACAAAGAGAACGTCCCTGAGGGTGAAGGAGGTTTTCTATCCTGGTGTGAAGAATTGGACTTATATCACTGGCTAGAAAGGCGATCCTTCGATTTCTCCAGGATGAGTTTGAGAATGAGCTGAAGCTGCGACCGTCAAAGTACATGTCTCTGCTCTTCCAGACAGCTGACTGTCCCATAAATCCCTAAAACAGAGATTTATTAAAGCTACGCAAAGGATTAAAGCAACTGTAATGGATTCAACTCCCAGGAGGGTTCCGGGACTCGTCCTTCATCACCTTGCACGGCTCCGTTTTGAGTTCTTATCTTTACTTGAATTAAAATACCTGACCCTCAAGGTATGCTTCCTAGTAGCTATAACATCTGCTAAACGCAGGAGTATGTTCAGACATTAGGAGCCACTGAACCATATCTTGTTATCCTTCAGGACTTCGTCTTTTACCCTTAAGGTTTCTTCCCTATCCAACATTACTCAGCAGATTGAGTTACCTGTTTTTGCCTAAACTCCTCCAATGAGGAAGCATTACAACGGCGCACTCTGGATGTGGGCGGAGCCTTGTGCCGACACTCTCTGGTTGTGGGCGGAGACTTGAGTTTATTTAGTGAGACCAGAGAAGTCAGAAGATTTTATCTGTATCTTTTTCAGGAAGGAACAGTAATTGGAAGTCCTCAAAAGCCACTTTATCCAGATGGATACAGCAGACTCTGTGTTACCAAGAGGTGAGAGTCCAAGTACCTGAATCCATTAAGGCCCTTACCACAAGGGCAATGTGTACATCCTGGGTGGAGGAGATGTGCATGCCCATTGATCAGATATACAGAACTGCATTGTGGTCTTCTTATACTTTTGGACATTAGAACCTCTGGGCAACCAATCTTGGTAAACCGGTTCTCATGGCTGCTGTATGATTCTCCCACCCTTTATGTGATCTTGCTATATCCCCATTATGTGCTGCTGCTTAGGACGTAAGGGAAAGTGGAATTTTATACTCACCGTAAATTCTCTTTCCTGTAGTCCGAAGCAGCAGCACAAACTAACCCTCCCTATAAAAGTTTATGCAGCATACCTTGAGTGTTTTGGGTTATGTTTTCCTAGATCGTTAGAAGTACACAAGGAGGCTGGGTCAGCATAGGACCTTATAGGCGGGGCAATTAACTGTTTATTGCTTGTTACCATCTGTCCTATCATTGCAGGAAGATAGAATCTTCCCCATTATGTGCTGCTGCTTCGGACTACAGGAAAGAGAATTTACGGTGAGTATAAAATTCCACTATTTCTTTCCCAATGTAATATAATAACTCTCCCCAATGTAATATAACTCTCCCAAATGTAATATATTTCTCCCCCAATGTAATTTAACTCTACCCCAATGTAATATAATATCTCTCCCCTAATGTAATATAATAACTCTTCCCAACGTAATATAATAACTACCGCCAATGTAATATAATAACTCTCCCAAATGTAATATAATAACTTTCCCCAATGTAATATAATATCTCCCCCCAATGTAATATAATATCTCTCCCCAATGTAATATAATATGTCTCCCCCAATATAATATAATAACTCTCCCCCAATGTAATATATTAACTGTCCCCCAATGTAATGTAATATGTCTCCCCCAATGTAATATAATAACTCTTCCCCAATGTAATATAATAACTCTTCCCCAATGTAATATAATATCTCTCCCCAATGTAATATAACTCTCTCCCAATGTAATATAATATCTCTCTCCCAATGTAATATAATAACTCTCCCCAATGTAATATAATAACTCTCCCCCAATGTTATATAATATCTCTCCCCAATGTAATATAATAACTCTCCCCAATGTAATATAATAACTCTTCCCCAATGTAATATAATAACTCTTCCCCAATGTAATATAATATCTCTCCCCAAATGTAATATATCTCTCCCCAATGTAATATAATAACTTTCCCAAATGTAATATAATAACTCTCCCCCAATGTAATATAATATCTCTCCCCCAATGTAATATAATACCTCTCCCCAATGTAATATAATAACTCTCCCCAATGTAATATAATAGAAACAGATCGCTGATCTCAGGGAGACCAGCCAAACGATAACACTGCCGGCTGCTAATGAAAGTGCTCAGTGCAGTAAAATCCTAGGTGCATTGCCCCCTGGGAAACATGAATATGCAAAAGAAAAACCCGTGGAACTCTCCCCAATGTAATATAATAACTCTCCCCCAATGTAATGTAATATCTCTCCCCCAATGTAATATAATATCTCTCCCCAATGTAATATAATAACTCTCCCCAATATAATATAATAACCCTACCCCAATGTAATATAACTCTCCCCCAATGTAATATAATAACTCTCCCCAATGTAATATAATATCTCTCCCCCAATGTAATATAACTCTACCCCAATGTAATATAATAACTCTCCCCAATGTAATATAATATCTCTCTCCCAATGTAATATAATAACTCTCCCCTAAAGTAATATAAAAACTTCCCAATGTAATATAATATTTCTCCCCCAATGTAATATAATAACCCTCCCCCCAATGTAATTTAATAACTCTCCCCAATATTATATAATATAACCCTCCCCCAATGTAATATAATATTTCTTTCCCAATGTAATATAATAACTCTCCCCAATGTAATATAACTCTCCCAAATGTAATATATTTCTCCCCCAATGTAATTTAACTCTACCCCAATGTAATATAATATCTCTCCCCTAATGTAATATAATAACTCTTCCCAACGTAATATAATAACTACCGCCAATGTAATATAATAACTCTCCCAAATGTAATATAATAACTTTCCCCAATGTAATATAATATCTCCCCCCAATGTAATATAATATCTCTCCCCAATGTAATATAATATGTCTCCCCCAATATAATATAATAACTCTCCCCCAATGTAATATATTAACTGTCCCCCAATGTAATGTAATATGTCTCCCCCAATGTAATATAATAACTCTTCCCCAATGTAATATAATATCTCTCCCCAATGTAATATAACTCTTCCCCAATGTAATATAATAACTCTCCCCCAATGTAATATAATATCTCTCTCCCAATGTAATATAATAACTCTCCCCAATGTAATATAATAACTCTCCCCCAATGTTATATAATATCTCTCCCCAATGTAATATAATAACTCTCCCCAATGTAATATAATAACTCTTTCCCAATGTAATATAATAACTCTTCCCCAATGTAATATAATATCTCTTCCCCAATGTAATATAATATCTCTCCCCAAATGTAATATATCTCTCCCCAATGTAATATAATAACTTTCCCAAATGTAATATAATAACTCTCCCCCAATGTAATATAATATCTCTCCCCCAATGTAATATAATATCTCTCCCCCAATGTAATATAATAACTCTCCCCCAATGTAATGTAATATCTCTCCCCCAATGTAATATAATATCTCTCCCCAATGTAATATAATAACTCTCCCCAATATAATATAATAACCCTACCCCAATGTAATATAACTCTCCCCAATGTAATTTAATAACTCTCCCCAATGTAATATAATATCTCTCCCCCGATGTTATATAACTCTCCCCCAATGTAATATAATAACTCTCCCCCAATGTAATATAATATCTCTCTCCCAATGTAATATAATAACTCTCCCCTAAAGTAATATAAAAACTCCCCAATGTAATATAATATCTCTCCCCAATGTAATATATTTCTCCCCCAATGTAATATAATAACTCTCCCCAATGTAATATAATAACCCTCCCCTCAATGTAATTTAATAACTCTCCCCAATATTATATAATATAACCCTCCCCCAATGTAATATAATATTTCTTTCCCAATGTAATATAATAACTCTCCCCAATGTAATATAACTCTCCCAAATGTAATATATTTCTCCCCCAATGTAATTTAACTCTCCCCCAATGTAATATAATATCTCTCCCCTAATGTAATATAATAACTCTTCCCAACGTAATATAATAACTACCGCCAATGTAATATAATAACTCTCCCAAATGTAATATAATAACTTTCCTCAATGTAATATAATAACTCTCCCAAATGTAATATAATAACTTTCCTCAATGTAATATAATATCTCTCCCCAATGTAATATAATATCTCTCCCCAATGTAATATAATATGTCTCCCCAATGTAATATAACTCTCCCCCAATGTAATATATTAACTGTCCCCCAATGTAATGTAATATGTCTCCCTCAATGTAATATAACTCTTCCCCAATGTAATATAATAACTCTCCCCCAATGTAATATAATAACTCTCCCCCAATGTAATATAATAACTCTCCCCAATGTAATATAATAACTCTCCCCAATGTAATATAATAACTCTTCCCCAATGTAATATAATAACTCTCCCCAATGTAATATAATAACTCTTCCCCAATGTAATATAATACTCCCCAATGTAATATAATATCTCTCCCCCAATGTAATATAATAACTCTGCATCAATGTAATATAATAACTCTTCCCCAATGTAATATAATATCTCTCCCCCAATGTAATATAATATCTCTCCCCAAATGTAATATAATATCTCTCCCCAATGTAATATAATATCTCTCCCCCAATGTAATATAATATCTCTCCCCCGAAGTAATATAATATCTCTCTCCCAATGTAATATAATATCTCTCCCCCAATGTAATATAATATCTCTCCCCCGAAGTAATATAATATCTCCCCCGATGTAATATAACTCTCCCCCAATGTAATATAATATCTCTCCCCCAATGTAATATAATAACTCTCCCCAATGTAATATAATAGAAACAGATCGCTGATCTCAGGGAGACCAGCCAAACGATAACACTGCCGGCTGCTAATGAAAGTGCTCAGTGCAGTAAAATCCTAGGTGCATTGCCCCCTGGGAAACATGAATATGCAAAAGAAAAACCCGTGGAACTCTCCCCAATGTAATATAATAACTCTCCCCCAATGTTATATAATATCTCTCCCCCAATGTAATCTAATATCTCTCCCCCAATGTAATATAATATTTCTCCCCAATGTAATATAATAACTCTCCCCCAATGTAATATAATATTTCTCCCCAATGTAATATAATAACTCTCCCCCAATGTTATATAATATCTCTCCCCAATGTAATATAATATCTCTCCCCCAATGTAATATAATATCTCTCTCCCAATGTAATATAATATCTCTCCCCAATGTAATATAATAACTCTCCCCCAATGTAATATAACTCTTCCCCAATGTAATATAATATCTCTCCCCCAATGTAATATAATATCTCTCCCCCAATGTAATATAATATAATATCTCTCCCCCAATGTAATATAATAACTCTCCCCCAATGTAATATAATATAATATTTCTCCCCCAATGTAATATAATATAATATCTCCCCCAATGTAATATAATAACTCTCCCCAATGTGATATTATATCTCTCCCCCAATGTTATATATTTCTCCCCCAATGTAATATAATATTTCTCCCCCAATGTAATATAATATCTCTCCCCCAATGTAATATAATATTTCTCCCCCAATGTAATATAATATCTCTCCCCCAATGTAATATTATATTATTCCCCCTATTGCTTTGAAGAGGGAGCCGCTTCCTTCCTTTCTCCTTGAGGGATCAGCTCTGCGCGGCACAAGTGTCATCCGCTTTAAATGAGAACATTTATTTAACATCAAAGAGACCAGAAATAATTCTCCATTTAGATACAAGCCGCTCTGCCGCACAAAGACCCTTTAAGCCGGTGCCCTCTCAGGCGGCGGAGCTGGATGGCGCTCACGGCGAGGTTTATTAGCTCTGTGTAATAGACGATTTCTGGCGGGAAGGGGCCCGGGCCGATAGGAGGGGAAGCATCATTACATTCATCTCCACGAGAAATGAGTCTGTCTCATTGACCAAAAAAAAAGGTTACACTGAAGCCGATGGAAATTTACCGAGATTTACAAACCCGGCCGCGCAAAACCTATGATTAAGAATGAGCTGGTCTGATTTCCTCATCGCTCGTGGATCTTCCATGTGTTCAGGAGCAAATTAAAAACAGAATCTGGAGACGACGTGCGGACGGTTATTCCACAGTAATCGCCACCATTCCTGGCAGCATACAGTATGTCTCCCCTTTGTCTTTTTTTTTCTGTTTTTCCTTAAAGGGCCACACACCCTAAAGTCTGCAGATTATGACCTTATATCGGGGTCATAAGAGGAACATCGGAATAACACCCCAAAGGAAAATCCGTAGGGAAATCTGAATCCGTGAGTTCTGGTTGCCAGCAATGTTCTCTCTAAGCTTCGGCCACTGGTAAGCGGAATAGCGCATGTACAGGGCAATGTTCAAGCAAATGTGGGCGAGTCAAAAACCTAACAGGGGAATGTCGGAACCTTAGTCTAATAGTGTACATTCACTTGGACAACGGTTTAGAAATGTAGTTATATTGGTTTACACAGCTTCAGAGCAGTGCAGTTACATCCAGTGACTCACATTGGGCTTCTTCTCTGCTCAGTCGCTTCCTTTCCAACCAGGCCGGGCCGTCTTGAAGGTTTCTCCTGGCCACAAATCCTCTCTCCAGAATCTGTGAGAGAAACATTTTAGATTCCTTGCTCCAGCACGTATAATCGTCAAGCCCATCTGTGCCCCTATATAGTTTTAAGGACCCCGCTCCAGGATGCCCTTAGTATTATTGCTAACTCCTCCACTGCTTAACCCCTGCCCCCCCTCAGGGTGCCCTTAGTATTATAGTTAACCCCTGCTCTCTCTAGGATGCCCCTAGTATTTTTGTTAACCCCCCTCCAGGATGCCCCTAGTATTGTGGTTAACCACTGCTACCTCCAGGATGCCCTGGGTATTGAAGTTAACCCCTCCACTGCCAGGATGCCCCTAGTAATGTATATAACCCCTGCCCCCTCCAGGATGCCCCCATCATAATTACCCCCTCTCCCTTTGATACCCTCAGTATAACAACCCCCCGCCCCCTTGGATGCCCCTAGAGTAGTGCCCCAGCACAAGGTGCAGCACTAAGTTTCTTATGCACTGGTGTAATGTTGTCTCTCAGGTTCACAGAGTGGGAGATGGTCTAAGTGTATTCTATGTTTTCCCCACTTGTCACCACTTTTTTTGGTTATAACTTATTCTGTGCACAGATGAGGAAAGTGCTGGGTTAATTGTCACATGTTATTCTCTAGTCCAATTGTAGGTCAAATCTGCACCAGAAATTCACTTTAAAATCCACAAAAAAAAAAATCTCTACAAGTTGATGCAAATATTCTGTTGTGGATTTTTGTGTGACGTGTTACAGATTTTACGCTGCGCCAGTCTGCAGCATTGCCGCTATGTGTGGCCGCGCCTTCAGGCTACTTTCACGCGGGTCCAGCCAGAAGTCCATGAGAAGCCTGACCTGTGGTGCGGACTTAAGCTTCAGTCTATGTTGGGAATTCCATACAGGTTTATAATAATTTCATGTTTCAAAATTCCATAATGATCACGTTTCTATAATAAAATGTTCTTATTGTCGGAGATTGTGGGATAGAAGCGACGCGGATTCAAAATGGATTCATGGCGCCAAAAAGAGGTTTCGCCATTTACCCTAAGGCCGGCCCTGACACACACACATATACACATATGCATTAGGCTCGGAGAGGAATCCACTCATTTGGGGGGATAATAGAGAGTGTACGGGGGCGTCTGGACCTCCCACCAACAGCAGATATTGGGGTAGGAGTACATAGATCTCAGCACGGCGGCATGAAGCACTGGCAGAGGAGGTACAGAGATTCATGGTACAACCCACTGCCCCTTGTGCGGAGATCAGTTCTATTTATTTCTGTATAAGAAGTGGGGATCAGTAACCGATTCCCCATTGGTGCTCCCGAGGAGTTACTTCCCCTTCTTCCATCATACTCAGTGACCTCTAACAGCAGCCTCCCGCTCATGTCAGCCTCCTGTAAAGGTTCAGCCTCCCGCTCATGTCAGCCTCCTGTAAAGGTTCAGCCTCCCGCTCATGTCAGCCTCCTGTAAAGGTTCAGCCTCCCGCTCATGTCAGCCTCCCGCTCATGTCAGCCTCCTGTAAAGTTTCAGCCTCCCGCTCATGTCAGCCTCCCGCTCATGTCAGCCTCCTATAAAGTTTCAGCCTCCCGCTCATGTCAGCCTCCTGTAAAGGTTCAGCCTCCCGCTCATGTCAGCCTCCTGTAAAGGTTCAGCCTCCCGCTCATGTCAGCCTCCTGTAAAGTTTCAGCCTCCCGCTCATGTCAGCCTCCCGCTCATGTCAGCCTCCTGTAAAGTTTCAGCCTCCCGCTCATGTCAGCCTCCTGCAAAGGTTCAGCCTCCCGCTCATGTCAGCCTCCTGTAAAGTTTCAGCCTCCCGCTCATGTCAGCCTCCCGCTCATGTCAGCCTCCTGTAAAGTTTCAGCCTCCCGCTCATGTCAGCCTCCTGCAAAGGTTCAGCCTCCTGTGAAGGTTCAGCCTCCCGCTCATGTCAGCCTCCTGTGAAGGTTCAGCCTCCCGCTCATGTCAGCCTCCTGTGAAGGTTCAGCCTCCTGTGAAGGTTCAGCCTCCCGCTCATGTCAGCCTCCTGCAAAGGTTCAGCCTCCCGCTCATGTCAGCCTCCTGCAAAGGTTCAGCCTCCTGTGAAGGTTCAGCCTCCCGCTCATGTCAGCCTCCTGTAAAGGTTCAGCCTCCCGCTCATGTCAGCCTCCTGTAAAGGTTCAGCCTCCTGTGAAGGTTCAGCCTCCCGCTCATGTCAGCCTCCTGTAAAGGTTCAGCCTCCCGCTCATGTCAGCCTCAGTCACCGGCTCCTGATCGGAGCTTCACCTCATCCGCTGCCGCTCCACCCCCGACCCCACCACTTTTACATTTACAGATTTACTTATTAAATATTTTATGCCGATCACAAGGGAATAAAAGAATCCGAACCTTCTCGGTATTTACTGCGAGCGGAGAAGTGAATATTTATCTGCTGCTGTAATGTCAGACCTGGAGCCGCTCGGAGATTGTTTCTTCTGGGAACATTTAGGGAATTGGGACGTGGAGCAGATTTTATGTAGAAATTAATGGACCCATCTATAAATCAGCAGCCGAGCAGAGTCAGTGACTACACGAGCCTCCAACCAAGGCCGAAAACTAAGAGATGGGCCTCCAGGAGGGGGGGGGTCCCAAATGAGATGTAACTCCAGGCATCAGCTGTATAGGAGTGTCATCCAGAGCAACGGGGCAAGAAGATCAGCTCCTGCCCACATCCTCCACCGAATATACAGAACTGCGGCCTCCACCGAATATACAGAACTGCAGCCTCCAACATATATACAGGAGAACTGCGGCCTCCACCAAGTATACAGGAGAACTGCGGCCTCCACCAAATATACAGAAGTGCAGCCTCCACCAACTATACAGAAGTGCAGCCTCCACCAACTATACAGAAGTGCAGCCTCCACCAAATATACAGGAGAAGTGCGGCCTCCACACTATACAGGAGAAGAAGTGCGGCCTCCACCAACTATACAGAACTGCAGCCTCCACCAAATATACAGGAGAACTGCGGCCTCCACCAAATATACAGGAGAACTGCGGCCTCCACCGAATATACAGAAGTGCAGCCTCCAACATATATACAGGAGAACTGCGGCCTCCACCAAATATACAGGAGAACTGCGGCCTCCACCAAATATACAGGAGAACTGCGGCCTCCACCAAATATACAGAAGTGCAGCCTTCACCAACTATACAGGAGAACTGCGGCCTCCACCAAATATACAGAACTGCAGCCTCCACCAAATATACAGGAGAACTGCAGCCTCCACCAACTATACAGGAGAACTGCAGCCTCCACCAAATATACAGGAGAACTGCAGCCTCCACCAACTATACAGGAGAACTGCAGCCTCCACCAAATATACAGGAGAACTGCAGCCTCCACCAAATATAAAGGAGAACTGCGGCCTCCACCAAATATACAGAAGTGCAGCCTTCACCAACTATACAGGAGAACTGCAGCCTCCACCAAATATACAGGAGAACTGCAGCCTCCACCAAATATACAGGAGAACTGCGGCCTCCACCAAATATACAGGAGAAGTGCGGCCTCCACACTATACAGGAGACCTGCGGCCTCCACCAAATATACAGGAGAAGTGCGGCCTCCACACTATACAGGAGACCTGCGACCTCCACCAACTATACAGGAGTGCAGCCTCCACCAAATATACAGGAGAACTGCAGCCTCCACCAAATATACAGAAGAACTGCGGCCTCCACCAAATATACAGGAGAACTGTGGCCTCCACCAACTATACAGAAGTGCAGCCTTCACCAACTATACAGGAGAACTGCAGCCTCCACCAACTATACAGGAGAACTGCAGTCTTCACCAACTATACAGGAGAACTGCAGCCTCCACCAACTATACAGGAGAACTGCAGTCTTCACCAACTATACAGGAGAACTGCAGCCTCCACCAAATATACAGGAGAACTGCGGCCTCCACACTATACAGGAGAAGAAGTGCGGCCTCCACCAACTATACAGAACTGCAGCCTCCACCAAATATACAGGAGAACTGCAGCCTCCACCAAATATACAGGAGAACTGCAGCCTCCACCAAATATACAGGAGACCTGCGGCCTCCACCAAATATACAGGAGAACTGCGGCCTCCACCAAATATACAGGAGAACTGCGGCCTCCACCAAATATACAGAAGTGCAGCCTCCACCAACTATACAGAAGTGCAGCCTCCACCAACTATACAGAAGTGCAGCCTCCACACTATACAGAAGAAGAAGTGCGGCCTCCACCAACTATACAGAAGTGCAGCCTCCACCAACTATACAGGAGAACTGCGGCCTCCACACTATACAGGAGAAGAAGTGTGGCCTCCAAAAACTATACAGGAGAGCTGCGGCCTCCACCAAATATACAGAAGTGTGGCCTCCACCAAATATACAGAACTGCGGCCTCCACCAAATATACAGACGTGCGGCCTCCACCAGGAGAAGAAGTGCGGCCTCCACACTATACAGGAGAAGAAGTGCAGCCTCCACACTATACAGGAGAAGCAGTGCAGCCTCCACACTATACAGGAGAAGCAGTGCAGCCTCCACACTATACAGGAGAAGAAGTGCGGCCTCCACCAAATATACAGGAGAACTGCGGCGCTGCTCCATAGTTCAGCATGGAGTCTCTGATGCCAGGGGTACCAGCGGTACCAGCGGTAACATCCCGTGCCCGGTGAGTCCTATTCTATTGATCAGGGCCGATACACTGAACCCCCCGGCACGTCCCTACAACTCACTGTGGAGAAGGGAATAGTGACAACAATAATAACTACTTGTATAGCAGGAACAGATCCCGCAGTCACAAGCCCCCCATAAGAAATGGGTACAGTAACCATTATGCTTTTGTGCCTCCAGTGAGAATTGCAACTACTAAGATTGTTGTGATGGAAAGTTTGTGTGGATTAGACCGCTCTGCACTTAGAGACATAGAGAACCTCCGGCTCCCAGTAATGGACCCCCGACCCCCCCCCCCCCCCAATGTGTCCGCAGAGCTGTCAGCGCTGGACTCACACAGGCATCACATGCCAAATTGACCTTTCATAGATAAAATCACATAAGGAGAATATCCATTAGGCCCAAACTTGTGTTCTTATTTTTCTTATTTTTTGTATTTTCGATGGACGTTAATACCTCAGACCTTTCAGTGATTAAAGGTCGTAACAAAACACAAGTGGACGTCTTGACGTAAAGTCTGTACAAGGTGATGATTACCCCGGAGGTTCCCCCAGATCGCTCCTCATCGCCCCCATTAGTCGCTTGTCAGGACCAGGAGGGGGTTGCTGGGAAATATTCCTGACAGCCGGAGGATTTATTGGTATATAACGCCGTGGATTCCGGAATATAATGAGAACTGAAGGTGTTTGGGGAGGACGGTGAATATGGGATAAAGTTGCAGTATGGTTCTGTAAGTGTTCTAGAGATGGAGATGTCAGGTATACAAATCAACACAGGCAGCTACAAATAATAAAAAACTCACCAGTGATGGCCGAAAGATGGTGAACAGGAAGTGCAAGAAACTGACCCCAGCTGAGGTTACCCAATCTTACCCTACAGCTATCCCTGAACTCTAAACCCCACACCGGAGACCACTAATGTGCATGCAGATATCCCTATAATAATCCCACAAACCAACCCTAGCAGAGCAACAGGCAGGCACTAGGACCCAGAGACCACTAATGTGCATGCAGATATCCCTATAATAATCCCATAAACCAAACCTAGCAGAGAAACAGACGGGCACTAGGACCCAGAGACCACTAATGTGCATGCGGATATCCCTATAATAATCCCACAAATTTACCCTAGCAGAGCAACAGGCAGGCACTAGGACCCAGAGACCACTAATGTGCATGCGGATATCCCTATAATAATCCCACAAATTTACCCTAGTAGAGCAACAGGCAGGCACTAGGACCCAGAAACAGAAACAAGACTGATGAAGAAACTGGAACAGGGACGTAAGAAACAAGGTAACTGAATAAAACACAACCCTTAAAATACAGACACAAGGAAGAACCAAAACTAACTGGAGGGTTAGGAACAAATCTAGCCTGAAATAAAGCAAAAAAATACAAGAGAAATGCTAGAAGCAAAAGCACTGAGCATACCCAATAATCCGCACCATACTGCAAAAACCAGGGATCTGTAAATAGAGAATAAGCAATCAGGAACTTCAGCCTAAACAAGTCCTGCATTCAGTCATGATCAGCTGAGGGTGATGCAGCTGTGTGTTAGAATGTATACTGTGAGAGGGGAGGGGGTGATGCAGCTGCAGCTGTGTGTTAGAATGTATACTGTGAGAGGGGAGAGGGTGATGCAGCTGCAGCTGTGTGTTAGAATGTATACTGTGAGAGGGGAGAGGGAGGGTGATGAGGTCATAGTTGTGTGTTAGAATGCACGCTGTGAGAGGGGAGAGGGAGGGTGATGCAGCTGCAGCTGTGTGTTAGAATGTATACTGTGAGAGGGGAGAGGGAGGGAAGAGGGTGATGCAGCTGCAGCTGTGTGTTAGAATGTATACTGTGAGAGGGGAGAGGGAGGGTGATGCAGCTGTGTGTTAGAATGTATACTGTGAGATGGGGAGGGGGTGATGCAGCTGCAGCTGTGTGTTAGAATGTATACTGTGAGAGGGGAGAGGGAGGGAGGAGGGTGATGCAGCTGCAGCTGTGTGTTAGAATGTATACTGTGAGAGGGGAGAGGGAGGGAGGAGGGTGATGCAGCTGTGTGATAGAATGTATACTGTGAGAGGGGAGAGGGAGGGTGATGAGGTCATAGTTGTGTGTTAGAATGCACGCTGTGAGAGGGGAGAAGGAGCTTCCATCCTACCTAGGCAAGAGATATCAGGAATCCATGCTATTTGGATGCATTGTTCCTCCTCCACCCTATTTGTATGATGAGTTGGATTTATGGAGATTTTTATGCCGCCATATTCTTTGCTCTGCCGTCTTTAGTTATGCATATGAATAGTATGACGTGAATGTATTTCATCCTCCTGGATGGAGATGTGACTCATCCCTTCTACTTCTATGGACTCATTGACGGTCAAGGATTTTTGTGATTATATGACGGTGATGAGAGAGCCGGAGCTGCGATGCGGTGACATCACCTTATAACCCTCATTTGTATAAAGAGCCTAGGAGTCCTCCGAGACATAGACGACACCATGAGGAGATAAGACGTCTGCAGACATTATTGGATCCGACTGATTCCTCAGCGCTCCATAGCAGAACGAGGCGACAACTGCGACCGGTCAGCGTCTCCACAATCACCATGAACATCTAAAAAGTTATTTACAAGGAGTGTATAGCCGTCATCATTAATGTATTAGAGATGAGCCAACCGGGTTCAAGTCGATCCGAACTTTCGGCATTTGATTAGTTGGGGCTGCAGAACTTGGATAAAGCTCTAAGGTTGTCTGGAAAACATGGATACAGCCAATGACTATATCCATGATTTCCACATAGCCTTAGGGCTTTATCCAACTTCAGCAGCCGCCGCTAATCACATGCTGAACGATCGGGGTCGGATGGACTCCAGCTGCTCCAGGTTCGCTCATCTCTAATAAGTATATAATGCACTGGTCACATAATAGGGGGATTGTGTAACAGGGGTCTACACATGATGGTATAGAAGTGGGGAAAACAGAGGAGGCCGGCACTCAACAAAGTCAACGCAACATACATGGGTATATACAGGACGGGTTTCGGCCAATGGTCGGCTTCGACAGCTAACACCACTTCCTGCAGGACATACATCAGCTTAGCCGATGAAGCCCACCATTGGCCGAAACCCGTCCTGTATATACCCATGTATGTTGAATTGTGAATAAACTGGCAAATTGACTTTGGTGAGTGTCGGCTTCTTTTGTTTCACCCATTACTGGATTCATCCACCACGAGCCCTACCCACCACCAGAGTGCCGTCCTTCTACCTCAACTACACACGATGGTTTAGGCCGAGTACTGGGTGTGAATGTGATGTTAAGCGTAAAGGAATTGGACCAAACGCTTAAACTAGAAGCAATACCAGGTGAAGCAGCACAATACACGGAGCAGAGAGATTATCTCTATATCCTGGCTAGTGTATCCAGCTCATCCCTGCCTCCCTGGACTCTCTGCTCACCTTCCTAGACTCCTGTGTTCCTGTCTGCAACACCTGGGATGCAACTACCATTTACAAAGGACTAAGACGTGTCCACGCTGAGGGAGTTATCCAAGTCTTCCGAGCTCTACAATCTGCAGTAAGTGACAGACAGCGGTTGGAGAAGCTCTTTTAGCCGACGTGTCCTGCTGCAAACTGTCCAGGAGCTAGGGATTACACTGACGCTTGGCTTTCCTGGTGCTTCTCCTGGGACCCATGCTACTGGATGTGCCACTCCAGCATTGTGTGTACTCGTCCAGCATTGAAAGACTTTCTTCATACTGTGAGAATGGGTTATTGTCTTAAGTATAGGCATATATCTGGCATGTATTCTCCCTCTACCTGCTAAAGCAGTGACTTCAAGCACCATAACATGGAGAAACTGACAAACCAGTCTCTCAATCAAGCTAAAAAAAAGTGCACCTTGTGAACAAGTTCCTTGTATTGCCTGTACTATCCCTTTAAGAGACTGTTCAGTTAAAGGGGTTATCTAGCACTACAAATACATGGCCAGTGGTGTATACTCTCCAGTATGACGCAGTGCTCTCTGCTGCCACCTCTGTCCATGTCAGGAACTGTCCAGAGCAGCAGCAAATCCCCATAGAAAACCTCTCCTGCTGTCCAGACTGGAAAGAATACACCACTTCCTGCAGGACATACAGCAGCTGATAAGTACTGGAAGACTGGAGATTTGTTAATAGAAGTAAATTAAAAACCTCTGGCACCAGGTGAACTGCCCCTTTAATTGGAAACTAGAGACAATAGTGGGGCTGTCTCTGGAAGAAAGTGGCTGTGTTTTTGTAGAGCTGGAGAACCCCTTTAAAGTTACCTGTTCTGCAACCACCTGAGAGATGACTGGAGCTGGAATATTGTAATACCCTGAACCACAGCATGTTGTACCTGTATATTAGGAGGAGCCGGTTACATTATAGCCGAGGTGGGGGGGAGGTTTGTTACAGTGTGTCAGCCTGAGCGGTCTGGTATCCGCTCTCCGTGCTGCATTGTGCCAGTGATTGTCATGCACGCCGTGTCCGTGTTCATTATACTCCGGAGACGATAAGATTTCTGATCCTGATACAGTAAGTGGCTGCTGCGTTATGTGTCTGGACTGTCACCATCTCGCTATCATTACATCAGGTAACAGACACCGCCATCAGGATCCCTGCAATTCCTGGGATCACCGGAGACGCACATTCCCAGAGAAAACGGCCGAACCCCGTGTCTGAAGAGGAGGGCGGCACAAACTGAAGCAAGAGACACCCTCTGCAGCTGACATCACAGCACAGAACGGCGGCCCTGAAACGCAGCCGTGCGGAGCCCCAGCATGTAAAAGTCTTCTTTCAACTGGTTTCCGGAAGTTATAGATTTGTAATTTACTTCTATTTAAAAATCTCCAGTCTTCCAATACTTATCAGCTGCTGTATGTCCTGCAGGAAGTGGTGTATTCTCTCCAGTCTGACACAGTGCTCTCTGCTGCCACCTCTGTCCATGTCAGGAACTGTCCAGAGCAGGAGAGGTTTTCTATGGGGATTTGCTACTGCTCTTTCCCCTTTAAGTTCAGCCCCTTGGTAATATTGATATATGTATAGATTGATTATCTATTATAGAAGTCACACACGCTTACAAAACTGTAAGTAACTTATTAAAGTTATAAAAATATAAAACTCTTTGCCACAACTAGTTTGTTTTTCTTTGGGGGGAGGGGTTACCTAAAACGTATTGATTAACTTCTATTATCTTTTTTCCATGATGAGTTGGAAGAAGCTGGGTGTATGGCGGGAGCTGCGCCTTTATCTGTAGCTGCAGGTTTAATAGAAGAAATGACATTTTGATCATTGTCTGATTCCACTTTTATTACATCCTTTTTTATGACGATCAATCTGTAGGATAAAAAAAAAGTTTTAGGCCCCTTCACAAATGGCAGCTTCTACGGCCAGGAAACACTGATCAGGGGATCAGGAAACCATCAGTGTCTCTGCCCGTCAAAGTAGAGGAAAAAAAAAGAAAGGTACTCACCTGCTGCAGCTGTGCTCCCGTCCGGCTTCCCCCTCTGTCTTTGGGCTGGGGGGGGGGCAGACTCTTCTGGCAGGAGGCATAATGCTGCTAGGGTTAGTATTAACAGGGCAGAGCCATTGTATAATTAGTACTTCAACTTAGTGCACTTTTCCTTTACTGGGGATCAGTCCCTCTTCTTTTCCTTTGGGGGTGACTGTCCTGACTGAGGAGACCCACAGCAAGACAAGGGTGGTCCTAGTGTCCGCTTACCCAACCTCTAGGGCTTAGCACTGCATACTGGATGGAAGTCTCTCACTGTACGGGATCAGAACTACAATAGGTCAGAATGTAGACTCCTCTTAACTGCACTGAACCAGGAAATCCCTATCTTATATAGGGTCATGTGACAGGAAGTGAAGGTGACAGAGAGAGTGTGATGTACAAAGTGTACAGTCATGGCCAAAAGTTTTGAGAATGACACAAATCTTATATTTTCCCATGATCCTCTGCCCTCTGGTTTTTATGTGTGTTTGTCAGATGTTTTTATCACATACAGAAATATAATTCCAATCATATTATGAGTAACAGAAGCTTATACTGACAGTTAGAATGAGTTACTGCAGCAAGTCTATAATATTTGCAGTGTTTCGCCTTCTTCTTCAGGACCTCTGCAATTCTCCCCGGCTGCTCTCAATCAACTTCTGGCCCAAATCCTGACTGATAGCCGTCCATTCTTGCACAATCAATGCTTGCATTTTGTCAGAATTTGTTGGTTTTTGTTTGTCCACCCGTCTCTTGATGATTGACCACAAGTTCTCAATGGGATTAAGATCTGGGGAGTTTCCAGGCCATGGACCCAAATCCTCTATGTTTTGTTCCCTGAGCCATTTAGTTATCACCTTTGCTTTATGGCCAGGTGCTCCATCATGCTGGAAAAGGCATTGTTGATGGCCAAACTGCTCTTGGACGGTTGGGAGAAGTTGCTCTTGAAGGACGTTCTAGTCCCATTCTTTATTCATGGCTGTGTTTTTAGGCAAGACTGTGAGAGCCGATTCCCTGGCTGAGAAGCAACCCCACACATGAATGGTTTCAGGATGCCGGTTACAGTCGGCATGAGACAAGACTGGTGGTAGCGCTCACCTCGTCTTCTCCCAATAAGCTGTTTTCCAGATGTCCCAAACAATCGGAAAGGGGATTCATCAGAGACAATGACTTTACCCCAGTCCTAAGCAGTCTACTCCCTGGACCTTTCCCCCAGTCCTCAGCAGTCCACTCCCTGGACCTTTCCCCCAGTCCTCAGCAGTCCACTCCCTGGACCTTTCCCCCAGTCCTCAGCAGTCCGCTCCCTGGACCTTTCCCCCAGTCCTCAGCAGTCCACTCCCTGGACCTTTCCCCCAGTCCTCAGCAGTCCACTCCCTGGACCTTTCCCCCAGTCCTCAGCAGTCCTCTCCCTGGACCTTTTGCAGAATATCAGTCTGTCCCTGATGTTTTTTCTGGAGAGAAGTGGCTTCTTTGCTGCCCTCCATGAGACCAGGCCTTGCTCCAAGAGTCTCCACAGTCTCACAGTGCACAGTGCAGATGCCCTCACACCTGCCTGCTGCCATTTCTGAGCAAGCTCTGCACTGCTGGGAGCCCCATCCCACAGCTGACTACACTTCTAAGAAAGACGTTCCTGGCACTTGCTGGTCTTTCTTGGGCGCCCTGGAGCCTTTTTGGCAACAATGGAACCTCTCTCCTTGAAGTTCTTAATGATGCGATAGATTGGTGACTGAGGTGCAATCTTTCTAGCTGCGATACTTTTCCCTGTTAGGCCATTTTTGTGCAGTGCAATGATGACTGCACGTGTTTCTTTAGAGATAACCATGGTAACAGAAGAGAAACAATGATGCCAAGCACCAGCCTCCTTTTAAAGTGTCCAGTGGTGTCATTCTTGCTTAATCAATACAGATTGATCCCCAGATTAACACCCACACCTGTGTTAATGGAGCAATCACTGAAACCATGTTAGCTGGTCCTTGTAAGGCAGGGCTGCAATGATGGTGAAATGTGTTTTGGGGGATAAAGTTCATTTTCTAGGCAAATATTTGCAAGTAATTGCTGTTAAGCTGATCACTCTTTATAACATTCTGGAGTAGATGCAAATTGCCATTTTAAAAACTGAAGCAGTAGACTTTGTAAAAATTAATATTTGTGTCATTCTCAAAACTGTAGATACAGTTGGGCAAAACATACAAAAGTATAGCTAAACCTTTTACATAGACTGGGCTGTGCACAGGGGGAGTGAGACACCTAGTGGCTAGAGAGGAAATCACAGCTCACAGCACTTGGTGTTACTTTACCTGGATGGTATAAAGGGAATCACCTCCGGTGGGACACTACAATAATACTGAATACTTTTTATACATTATTTATTGATTGGACCCCACACCCAGCTGATGTAGGGTTCTATATTGGGCCCCCACTTCCTTGATAACTCATCAGCCCCCTGCAGTCTAATCATGGGGGGTCACCTAGATGTAGAGATCACTAAGATTGCAGCATCTAGGGGGCTAATACATTCACTATGTTTCATAATGTTACATCCAATGGCGTACAGTATATTGAGGCTTCTGAACCCCAAATTCTGTAACAGGACCCCTCTCCTGATATGGGGCTCTCAGGACTGATATCACTGCACCCCTATACCTCTGGTTGTACCTCATTCTCTAAGTAATTTTCTGCAAAAAAAAATCCTAAAAGAATAATAAATTTAGATTTTTTTCGAAACCCCTAAATCTGTGTCTTATAAGGAGAATTCCGTGTCGCTGATCACATGACTCATATCTCCCAATCACCGTGACTCCTGTAACAAACTCATGAAGATGTAAGATCAGGATTTTTGTGTTTTTGATGATTTTGCTCCACGCCAGAGTTTACAGACCTGAAACCCAATTTGTGATTTTGCCGGATGTTGCACGGCCGGGGTGATTGCATTTGCGAGCTGGCGATAGATCACAGCTTTTTTTTCCTCTCTTAATTGCTTCTCTATTATCTGGCCCTTGAAACAGAATCCATTAATCACTTGTGCGCGGATAATACCACCACTGAATTCCCTCCATTAAAACAGAAGAACCATTAGTATTAGCAACATGGCAGCTGTACGTGACGAGCAATGAGATGGCTGGATGAGCGCCAGCCGTAAGTGTTGCGGAAGAACGGACAATAAAACCATAAAAGAGGCACGGCTCACTGGGAAGGGTCCCGGCTGGGGCATTAGGGCCATGAGCAGAATTCTTCTCTAGCGGGAAAGGAAACTAATGTTCTATGTACTATAGAGATTTGGTCAAACTTTATAAAACTTCGGTAGGTTTACCAAAGTTTGAATCAAAGGCCACCTTTGCCTGAACTGAAAACGAACAGCGCTGAAAGAGTTAAACGACTACAAGTAAAGCTTATGTAGTGCGGTTCAGTAAGTTCGCTCATTTATACTTACCTGTTCTAACCCCCCTCCCCCCCCATGTCCCTGCTGATCGCAGCCGCCTCCACTTCCTGAGAGTGACAGCCCGATCAGCCAATCACTGGCCGCAGCACTGCCCCCTCTCAGTCAGTGATTGGCTGAGCGGCTGGAGGCAGCTGCAAGTAGCCGGTGACCCTTAGGAGGACACCGAGGGAGCAAGGACAGGTGAGCATACCGTTTTTTTGTTTATTATGTGTATTAAATTGTTCTGCCGTTTTACAAACTCACTCCAAACTTTGCAAAGAGTTTGGTTCAGTACCGGTTCAGACCAAACTTCAGTTCGTAAGATTCGTTCACTCATCTCTCAACTAGATCACTGGTTCTCCAGACTGCAAAACTACAACTCCCATCATCTGTCAGGACAGGATGAAAGTTACAGCTTTGTGTGATTCCTTTTACTTATCGTAAATCCGCACTGTCCGACGCAGGGATCTGTTGTCACATGACCCCTGATATGGTTGAATTACATAAGTCAGACACAAGATGTCTATCGACTGGAGCCTTACGATTTAGTCTCATAGATTTTACACCTTCTCCACTTATGTTGGAGACATAATATTTTTACTATGTGGGAGTCAGAAACAATTCTAAAATTTCTGCTGCCTGAAGTAAAAACTGAAATGGCGCCCCCTACGATCCCCACAGAAAACCATAAGTAAGACAGGTTTACGTAGATGCAGAATGTAACAGCAAAGTGTACTGTATACCTCTATATAATAATTGTACAGTTACCAATGACTGAACTCCCAGTCCTGACTGCCATACATCACACATCAGCAGCATGTTTGCAGGTCATAGGATTAATGGAGAAGAAGATGTAGAAGAAGATGCTGGACAGTATAATACACAGTATAATCTGCCACCTGAGGCAAGATACTCATCTCACCTCAGGGCAGATATGGCCTAATTGAATCAGATGACATAGAATAGTCTCCATAGGGGTTGTAGACACAAAACGACAGGAAATTTTAAGAAACTATTAGAAAAGTTGATTCATATTGTATTGTAGGTACTTTGAAGCAATAATAAAAAACCTTGAATGTGAAGGAAAGTTTTATGCCCCCCCCCCTTCCTCCTCGTATACAGCTGTGCTTCCTCCGCTTTGCACTCTCTTTGTTAATTTTTACTTTGTTTGCTCCTCACAATCTTCTAATCTTCCAGCGACATAATTAACGTTTAATTGAAATTTTTTGTTGCCGCTGACAATTCACACAGAAAGGAAACAATATAAGTACAGGGAACGCGGCGAGCAGATGAAAGCCGGGCGCTGCCTAATAGGAAGAGTTTAACAAGGCTTTACTGAATCACTTGGAGATGACAATGCAGCGGGTGATCGCCAGGATGAAGGTGCCACCCCTCCCCGCTTCACCATGAAGAGTAACCTGCGCTTCTCATCTTCTATAGAGCTGGTGCAAGAGACAAGGTGTTGGGGGTAATTAATGTACATGAAAAGTGCCGGAAAACTTCTGAGAAACTTACAGAAGCTTCATTACTTTCCTCAAGGATCCCAGTGATAAGGCCAGCGATACGATTTTACCTACCTGCACCGTACCTATATGACTACACCTATATATATTGCCCTCTTAAGAGACTGGAGATGATCAGAGCGTGATGAGAGCGTGATCAGAGGGTGACAGAGAGATGTTCTGGATAAAGAAGAGGAATGCTGGAAGCACGTCACTGAGAACAACTCCTGGAAAGTTATCATTTGTAGACACAATCCCCAAGGACCCAGAGACACTTATCTATAAACAATTTATGGAAAACAAATACATTGTGCTCTTGGATTCATGAAAAAGTATCTTTGTACAGAATGTATTGTTCTAACCTTTTTGACCTTTTTGAATAATAATAATGAATACTAATATAGATGCCATTGCGCATGACTGAATATCTAAATCACTAGCACCGCCTCATCTATGTCTTATTAGCATTTGTTACCACCCTATATTTCATCTGTCTATAAAATGTGATGACCATAATAAAACTTGGGCCATTTTCTCCAGGCTTATAATCATGATACATTGTCTTATCTGTGTCCATGACTTATAAGTAACGAGCTGGTAATACTGCAGGATTCCAACTCTAGATATAATTTAAAAACCATCCTTTACCTGGGTTTTTGGCTTCTCTCCATAGAGAGAGGTCAACATCTAAATTTAGACTTATCAATTTGGCGTCCGAACCGGGACTCAGCCGCTTGCAACCAGAACGCAGACTGACGGGATGTGGTGATTTATCCGTCATCGGACGCACAGATATAACTGGCCAGGTAAGAAAGACTTTCCTTTCTTACGTACTATCTGTGCCTCAGGGGAGCGGATCTAATCAGATTCCCGTCACACCTGCGTTCTCTATATATGTTTGTAAAGCTGAGTCTATTTGTTAGACAAAGAACTCTGTAACCCAGGATAGGACAAGGTTAAAGTGCTGCATTGCCGTCGCAAACTGTTGTGTGATTGAGATAAGCTGTTGCTGTATTCATGCTGAATTAAGGAAAGGGATTGCCGAACTTATTCACTTCTGCGTCCTTACGGGGAGGCTGTGATTAATGCTTAACCCTTGTAATACAGCATGGCATCGAGAACAGCTGCAAGGTCACAGACAGTAGGCGCATAGACTCTTTGTATGAATGGGTTCCTGAACTGAGAATTATCTGTCCAGAGGATGGTGGAAACAGTACTTGTATTAGTTCCACTCCTTGGGTTTGCCTTGTGGAAGGCTTACCGACATACACGGCATGGATCAGTAGATCCGTGGACGATTCTCGCCTCCTAGAAGGAGAGAGCAAAGAGGGAAGGCATCCCGCCGCAAGCAGGAGCCTACTAGACAAGACCTAGACAGGTCTGGAGAGTCCCCGATAAGCTATCTAGGGCTGGGTGAGAATGGGACAGATGTTCACTAAAGAGGAACCCATCATCTTTATGGGAGGGCTATGGGAAATTGAACAGCTAAGATATAGTTAGCGACGGGCATGAGAAGATGCAGTGCAAGATCTAGAACAGATCTTTAGGAGGCTTGATATGAAGGCAGATACATGCCTTAGCCCCACCAACCTCTGGCTCTCTGACCAACACCTGGGGAACTCCTCACACTCCTGTGCACACTTATTTTTGCCTTGTGGGTAGGTAACCAGACCTGCATGTAACATGCAGGGCAAATGGGTCCTTGGAATTTCCAGGAACCTTAGGGTCAATGTAAGTACTATCCCTAGGGGGGAATCAAGGATTAGAGTTCTAAGAGAGGAGGGTGTGGAGTAGATAGATGAGAGCCAGAGGGTCGGACAGAAGGAAAACATTTAGGATAATGGGTGGGAAGCACAGGTCCAGCTGGGTGGACATGTCATGTGCCGGTGACCAACAATATCTAGATAAGACAGAATATTGTAGTGTGTGTGGCAGACCCAAGCCACATCATTATGTTACATCATTGTACCCAGTTTATATCTGTATACAAACCCCAGATCCTGCGAAAAGCCAACCTACCTCCAATGGTGGCGTATAGACCCTTTGCTCTGCAGGAATCTTCCCCTTGGTCGGCTGTTGAAGTAGTTACTTTGATTTAAAGTGCCCCTGACCTGATTGTAAGACCAATGCCTTTTGAAGTGGGCAGCCTAACCTCAAATAGTTTATAATACCATATAAGTGGAGATGGACGAGGAGAACAGTCCAGCTCATTGCTAGATACAGTGCTGAGAGAGCTGAAAAGGGGTTAATGAATGCTGCGTAGTGAAGCAGCATACAATGATTTTGGCACATAATGTGTGTTATTTGTTATGTTTTGTACAAGGCCATCAACCAGCTCTGAGGGCTGCAGATCACATGCAAGCAGCATTAGAAAAAAAAAAAAAAGAGAATCAGAGCTGTTAGTGTAATGTAATGTACGCTCCTACATTATACTATATTTCAGCCAGTCTTACTAAGCTGGTGTTCCCCTTTAGAAGTAGTATGTGACTTGTTACAAAATGTTGATCATTTTCTGTTGTCCCGATCATAAAACGTGTATTTAGTTATGTACGCCACTTTTCTGTAACCAAAGATGGCGACTGAGAGCCAACCACTCCCACATATCATCCACGTCTGTATTATAATTGTGACGTCTCAAAACCATGCCCTAAGCCAACACCCCTATATCCGGTTATCTAGTCCGGTGGCCATTTTAACTCCTGGCATTTCTGTCCTCCGCCCATACTGCTTAGTGTCACTGAGGGGGCGGGCACAGGACTCTCCGATAGAGTCTAACAACTGTTTTGCACATTTATTAAGAAATATTATTACCTGAGGGTGAGGAAAGTTAGACAAAGGTTTGTTGAAAGGAAAAGTATAGAGACTGTTTGAAGGAGCCGGGTCTATTAGACCTATTAGTGTATAAGATTGTTATACGGAAGTGTCAGTAGGAGGAGTCAGAGAGAAAAAGTACGTTTTATTAGGAATGTCAAGAGAAAAGTGATAATTGGTAAAGATCAAACGCAGAATTTTGTGCACTTATTAAGAACCCAATGGTATAAGGAGCCTGTAGTAACTTATTACTGTAACTTACACATTTGTATTTAAAAAGTATGTTGTAGGTATATATATGTATCCCAATATATATTGTAAACAGATTTTCTTTAAGTGTGTGTCCCCAACGTATGATATTTCTAAGAAGAAGTAGTTTACTACAGTAAAATATATATATATTTCTATGTAACTTTATTTAACAAGTATATATATATATATATGTGTATATATGTGTACACATCTATCCTAATAAGTTCTATGCAAATTGTTTTTTTTTCCTACTAAGTTATAAGTATGTGTGCCACTGTCCAAGGTTACAGTCTGGTGTATAAGAGCACAGCGCTGATATCTTCTGTAACTTCAAGGATGTTAGAAAAAAAAAAAAAAAAAATCCAAGAAGTTTTAACTCTTGTATCTATGATTTTACTGCTCACTGCTCAAGGTTAGAAGTGAGGCACAGAGCGTTCTGTTTACTGATAAGAGCAGCGTATTGAAGGAATATTCATTTCAGCGGATTTATTTAATTTTTTTTATGTTTTTACTTTTAGGGTTAACAGTTTTGTGATGATTATGGCAGACTAGCTCATGAATATATATGTATTTTTATCCCTAGTAAAAAACAAACCCATATCCATGGCTCCAGTCTGCACTCCTTATGCCCCCAATATATATTTTTTTGCTAAGTGCATTGAATCCAGCATCTCTGTTGCCTCTTGATGTAGATTCAAATGGGGGAGGGGATAGAGGTGAATGGAAATGGGAGTAGCCCATTTTGATGGAGTAGCCAATTTTGATGTTTTAAATTTTTTTTTAAACACCGTACAAATTTTTTATTTTTGAATAAGGATGTTTTTATTACTTATTGTGTTTGATATTTTAAATTGTGAAAGATGAAAATGTAATTGAAAGCCCAAATATTAATGAAAGTTTAAAAGTTTTCATTGTAGATTATCCCAGACTTTTCAAAGATGGATGACACAAGACGCAAGGATATATGGTGACCGCCATGCAGTGTGACGTTCCACTGCAGAAACCGCTCCTGCCATAAGCTGGAGGTGAGGACAATCACTGAGACATGTAGGATGGTTGAAGGTAACTGTGCAGATGTCTATATGAAGCCCACCATTATGGGTTAGTTGGCAAATTAGAGATTTGTTTGGTCCCTGGGCTTACCAAAAAGCTGCCATAGAGCGGCTGACGCAACGTTCACGCAGACAAACCCTGAAGCCTAAAGGGTGATGGATGATGGATGAAGATGGTGATGCGGTGGTTTCTGTGCTCTTCCCAAGGTAACAGCGTACAAAGCGTACAAGGGAATGGGGAGATGTTTCCAGTCTCTTCCTGAGGTAACCGTGCATAGTGTACAGGTGGAGGGGAGATGTGGATCTGTTTGTTTTTAAGTCTTTTCCAGAGACAATCAGCAACAAGCTGAGAGACCAGCGGATGGAGAGGAGGTACAGGGTAAAGATGGCATCCAATAACTATTTGCCGACAGCCTTGTATCCCACTGTAAGTTATCTGACAAAACCAGCAGAAGGAAGCCATGTGTAATGTGATGTAGTATCCTCACATTGGGCGGCCCAGGGGACAACAAATATAGCAGAGAGGGTTGTGTACGGCTGTATTATCTACACCTGTCATAACCTACTGTAAGTAACACCGTAAAGTGCCTGTCTGCATAGTCTGTCATCTTCCTGCCTGTTTCAGGGAATGTAAGTGGACGTCATCTACCTGCCACAGGTGGTCCATATAGGTATGTCCTTGTCTGTATTGGTGTCTTCTTTACAGGTCAAGCCAAAACTATGGGAGACGACAAAGCCAATGTCTGAGGTGATACTAGTGGCCTTAAAAGAAGCGATATAACTGAGGCCAAGAGTCCAAGTGTCTGTAAAGAGGCCTGTCAGTCAAAAGATGGGTTTAAGGATAAAGGATCCATACCAATGCTACTATTACAAAAAGGATCATATGATATATATTATTCTCATAAAAAGGCTTTGAAACCTTAGGTGATGTATACACGTTTACACTTTGCTTTTATTTCTATGGTGGTTATCTTATGTGTAATATGTGATGATCTCAGTGAAACAAGAGACAATTCAGTAGGATCCAAATATTATATCGGTAATAAGCGCCCAGTTACTTCATATTATTGGTGTATGTATTATACTATATGATTATGTACAGGAAGAGATGTGACCATGTGACCAGTCATTAGTCCTGTGTGATCTAATCATAAAGACGTTTTCTAGGTACAAAATGAAGTAAAAAGACTAAAAAGAAGTGGGAATTTTGAGAATCCCTTACTGAAGATTGTGAATTCACTAATTGGTTATTATAAGTGAATCTAATGGTTACATAGTAGGTCACATTGTGGAGATTTTATTGCATTTACCTGTTGTGCTGTTTTTGGTTTATGTATCAATCAACTTTTCATTTTGCTTTTGCCATGAGATAAGATTTGCTCACATCTAAACTTTTTATTTTCAGAAACTTTTTAAAGTTAGTTTTTGTGACTTTCCAATACCCACATGATACCAAAGTGGTAGAGTCCTTGTGATAGAGTCACGTCTGTTATATACAGTGAAGAACTTATTGTCTGATCACTCAGTGTTACACGGAGACGTAGGAGTGACAGGAGACTAGGTTAGGTTCGGGACGGAGGATTGTCTTACCTTTAAAGCAGTCCTACGGTAAAGGGACCTAGAGAAGGGGGCTACATCTGTAGTCAAGATTAGGGACAAATCTTAGGGACAGGAGTGATGAGACAATAAGGTTTGGTTATTTTGATAAAATCCAGAGAGGTATTTGTCATATATATGATTGTTTGAGTATTGATAATAAGCTTTTATTTGTCTTGTTGTAACTAAGCTGTATATTGATGTATACTGTACAGACTCAGCCATTGTTTAGTATTTTCTTTCGGTTATTGCAGATCTCACTACCACATCTGCTGTAAGTTTGTTCCGCCATCTATAACTTTCAATAAAACGTATGGTACTATTTTTGTCTATCCTATGGTGATGCCCCTAAACTAATGGGAGTCCTTCAGGGTCTCTTCCAAGTGGACTTATGCATAATACTGATCTGTTTTTCAGTAAAAGTGTTCATGTGTATTTTCTCTCGTATAAAACCTCGACAAACAGGAAGAAACTTCACCCTCATATAAGAGACTAACGTTACTATGCTTTCTTTCTCTTATCGGTTCTCTTGAATCTGTGCCGCCTGGACATTTCTGGAGGTTGGATGCTGTACTAGTACTTGGAGGATATTCTCACCTGTGGTCCCTTGATCAACCTGCGACTGAGGGTAGAGTCCTTAAAACCTCCGGCTACGACCCAACCACCAGTGATGAACCATATCCATGCTCCACGGATGTCAAATGGGGGAATGATAAGGCCAGCGATACGATTTTACCTACTTGCACCGTACCTATATGACTACACCTATATATATTGCCCTCTTAAGAGACTGGAGATGATCAGAGCGTGATGAGAGCGTGATCAGAGGGTGACAGAGAGATGTTCTGGATAAAGAAGAGGAATGCTGGAAGCACGTCACTGAGAACAACTCCTGGAAAGTTATCATTTGTAGACACAATCCCCAAGGACCCAGAGACTCTTATCTATAAACAATTTATGGAAAACAAATACATTGTGCTCTTGGATTCATGAAAAAGTATCTTTGCACAGAATGTATTGTTCTAACCTTTTTGACCTTTTTGAATAATAATAATGAATACTAATATAGATGCCATTGCGCATGACTGAATATCTAAATCACTAGCACCGCCTTATCTATGTCTTATTAGCATTTGTTACCACCCTATATTTTATCTGTCTATAAAATGTGATGACCATAATAAAACTTGGGCCATTTTCTCCAGGCTTATAATCATGATACATTGTCTTATCTGTGTCCATGACTTATAAGTAACGAGCTGGTAATACTGCAGGATTCCAACTCTAGATATAATTTAAAAACCATCCTTTACCTGGGTTTTTGGCTTCTCTCCATAGAGAGAGGTCAACATATAAATTTAACCTTAACACCAGTGATATCACTACAAGAAACCAGGTCATATTTGCCATCGGAGGTGCTGGGCCTGATCATGCCGGAAATGGAGCCACAGACTTGGATAAAGGGAAATCGAAGAAAGAGATGTAAAACCTGCTGCCCACTTGACCCACATTCGCCAGCCATTAACTGGAAGCCACGATGAATTGCTGATTACGTCATGGTGTAAAACCAACCAGAAAGTTACAATGGAGGGGGGAAGCTACTGCCTATGGACTGACTCCTGCCTGGTCCCTCAAGTTGTTAGGTGCAGGGCCAAATGTGGAATGTAATTATAGGGAACTGGTATAGCAACAAGTGCACAGTTCAGACTATCTTATAGGAGTAACCCTCATTGTACTGACACTCTTTGCTTTAGCTCAGCCATGAAGGAAAGTGACTTAGCACTGTCCTACTCCAGCTGCTTTCCTGGCTGTCTGCACGGCTCTACAGACTATATCCAGAAGCGATCTCACCTGTGCTTCAGCCTGACTTGGCTCCACCAAAACTGGAGCTTCTCCACGTAGACCACAGTAGGACTGAAGCTTCTTCCTGAAGACACACCAGGACTGGAGCTTGTCCCTGTAGACACACCAGGACTGGAGCTTTTCCCAGTAGACACACCAAGACTGGAGCTTCTCCTAGTAGACACATCAGAATTCTCCATACTCTGGTTGTCCATGTAGACCACAGCAGGGCTCGAGCTTCTCCCACGAGACACACCAGGTCTTGAACTTCTCCATGTAGACACCCCAGGACTGGAGCTTCTCCATGTAGACCACAGCAGGATTGGAGCTTCTCCCTGTAGACACACCAGGACTAGAGCTTCTCCCTGTAAACACACCAGGACTGGAGCTTCTCCCAGTAGACACACCAAGACAGGAGCTTCTTCCTGTAGACCCACCAGGGTTCTCCATACTCTGGCTCTCCATGTAGACCACAGTAGGACTGAAGCTCCTCCCTGTAGATACAGCAGGGCTGAAACTTCTCCAAGTAGGCATACCAGGACTGGAGCTTCTATGGTGTGCGGGTTGATGTTATATAGGAGGAACAGCCGGTCACTTGCCAGATGTTGAAGTGTGACTCCACGCCGGAGTATTGGCCGAGATACAGCCAGACCTTGGGGTGTTACTTTGTGACGCCAGTGCCGGGTAGGCACACAGGTATGATGGCACACCTGCTTTTATTTTACAAGGCCGGTTGTACCTTTTTCCCCTGTGGTCGGTGTCCTGCTGGGCTGCTACAGGGTCCCTTGGGTTTATGTTATCACGGATGGCCAAAGGGGAAGTGTCCCAAGGTTAGGTGGTATACTGTGTCGGTGGAAAGCAAAAAATCACAGAGACTCTTTAACTGTTTACTTAGAAAGGTACTTGGTGCAGCAAGTTATACAGCTTTCACTTGATAATATAGGTTTCTTTTGAGTAAACACTTGATAACACACTTGACAATGATTTCAGACAAATACTTGACAATGTAGCAACCAAATCTGTAGTAGGGATGCAGTGTAGGATACTGTTGTGCCAACTGAGTAGTGTGCTGAGTAGTGCAGAGTAGCAGAGAGGAGGATGTTGTGAGAGTCTCACCACAAGTAGTACTTTGCTCTGCCAGGATGTTGGAGGATGAAGTAGAATACTGTTCAGAAGAAGAAAAGAACACCTGTGCCCGGGTATTGACCCTTGATTAGTCTTCATACCACCTTATGCCCACTGAACCTTCCTAGAGGGTGACACAGGCCCCAGACCTTGTTACCTGAGATGAGTGGAATGCTGAGAGTTCCCTGCTGACACCCGCGCTGCGAGATAGAGTTCATAGGCTTGGCGCAACTTTGCTCTATCTAGATCAGTTCCTAGCACTTTAGCTTTTGTGGATACTGTCCTGCTCTGTGACTTCTCCTTGTCCACGGCGTGGGTTGAGGTTGTCCCTGACTTGTCCTCTCTTAGAAGGGGTTTAACACTGCATAGTGCTGTGTAGTATCACTGATAGGAAAACTGCTAGCTGAGTCCTGTCTTGCTTCCTAACTGAACGAGGTTCTAGCTAAGACTGACTCTTGGGGGTACGGGGACCTGACAGAGGGCCAGGGCCCAGATGGGACCACTGTAGAGCTATCTAGCTAGCGTCCTTCCTCCACAATATCCAATACAAAAAAAAAAGCACACACACCTCCTCCACCCATATGACCTCCTTCCTCCCAGCATATTTACCGTGTGCTGTGAGTGGGTGAAGGGTGCAGCAGAAGAAGCAAAGAGAGAGGTGATAGGATACATGAAATACAAGTTCCTAGTGGTCTACAGATTCGGGTAATACACAAAGAAACAATAACCCTTGGTATATTTCAGCTGTGCAGCTCCCAAATACATACAACTAATAGAGTGACATCTAGTGGTGAAACTTTGCTACGTCTTTCATCACCACACAAGTACAACAAGTACAGACGGGTGTATATAATAGGAACACCCGTAGTAGGACACCACACTTCTCCCAGTAGACACATGGGGGTTCTCCATACTCTGGCTGTCCATGTAGACCACAGCAGGACTGGAGCTTCTCCCTGTAGACACACCAAGACTGGAACTTCTCTTTGTAGACACACCAGTACTGAAGCTTCTCCCTGTAGACACAACAGGGTCAGAACTTCTCCCTGTAGAAACACCAGGACTGGAGCTTTAACCAATAGACACACCAAGGTCGGAACTTCTCCCTATAGACACACTAGGGTTCTCCATACTCTGGCTGTCCATGTAGACACATCAGGACTAGAGCTTCTCCCTGTAGACACACCAGGACTGGAGCTTCTCCCTGTAGACACATCAGGACTGAAGCTTCTCCCTGTAGACACACCAGGACTGGAGCTTCTCCCTGTAGACACAGCAGGGTTCTCCATACTCTGGCTGTCCATGTAGACACATCAGGACTAGAGCTTCTCCCTGTAGACACATCAGGACTGGAGCTTCTCCCTGTAGACACAGCAGGGTTCTCCATACTCTGGCTGTCCATGTAGACACATCAGGACTAGAGCTTCTCCCTGTAGACACATCAGGACTGGAGCTTCTCCCTGTAGACACAGCAGGGTTCTCCATACTCTGGCTGTCCATGTAGACACATCAGGACTAGAGCTTCTCCCTGTAGACACACCAGGACTGGAGCTTCTCCCTGTAGACACACACGGACTGGAGCTTCTCCATGTAGACACATCAGGACTGGAGCTTCTCCCTGTAGACACACCAGGACTGGAGCTTCTCCATATATACACATCAGGACTGGAGCTTCTCCATATATACACATCAGGACTGGAGCTTCTCCATATATACACATCAGGACTGGATCTTCTCCCTGTAGACACATCAGGACTGGAGCTTCTCCCTGTAGACACACCAGGACTGGAGCTTCTCCCTGTAGACACACCAGGACTGGAGCTTCTCCCTGTAGACACACCAGGACTGGAGCTTCTCCCTGTAGATACACCAGGACTGGAGCTTCTCCACATATACACACCAGGACTGGAGCTTCTCCATATATACACATCAGGACTGGAGCTTCTCCCTGTAGACACATCAGGACTGGAGCTTCTCCCTGTAGACACACCAGGACTGGAGCTTCTCCCTCTAGATACACCAGGACTGGAGCTTCTCCCTGTAGACACACCAGGACTGGAGCTTCTCCATATATACACACCAGGACTGGAGCTTCTCCCTGTAGACACATCAGGACTGGAGCTTCTCCCTGTAGACACATCAGGACTGGAGCTTCTCATTGTAGACACATCAGGACTGGAGCTTCTCCCTGTAGACACACCAGGACTGGAGCTTCTCCCTGTAGACACACCAGGACTGGAGCTTCTCCCTGTAGACACACCAGGACTGGAGCTTCTCCCTGTAGACACACCAGGACTGGAGCTTCTCCATATATACACATCAGGACTGGAGCTTCTCCCTGTAGACACACCAGGACTGGAGCTTCTCCCTGTAGTCCATACTCTGGCTCTTCTCCTGTAGCTGCAGAAACACTATCTATTGGCAGCCATTCCCCCTCTGGCATCATAAAGGGACGTGAACTCTGCCCTCCCACATGTCTTTTTGCTGCTGTTGGTAAGTGACAGTGTCCTGATAATATAATTCTCTGCTGTCAATCGTTTTGAATTATTATAATTTTCTTATTTGCATAGACAATATGTTGCTTTACATGATTTATTCCATGCTCCAGGCACATCCAGAGCTGCATACTTACTTCCAGTTAACTCTCACAGTCTGCCCGATGCTTCATGGCACCTAATGGCATTGGTCATACATTGATTGCAGTATTTTCCCCCATCTCTATGTGTTATCACAGGGGTCTGCACTAATCCATACAGAAATGAATCGTATCCCTCCTAACACCTGACGGGAGGACAAGATAACCCCCCTCCTGGTCTCAGCCTTGGGGGTCTATATATACAATAGTTATATATGTGACAGCAGATTTCCCGGAGGCAGAAGAAGACACCGCCATGAGGCAGCGGAGAGTGCGGGGTCAGTGGTGGGGGCCCTACCCCCTTAGGGGGCCCTTAGTATACACCTCTTCTTTTATTCATAAAGGATTCTTAGTAACAATATCAATTTAATGAATAGAATACAGTAAATGTCATATTTATAGCAGCTGCTTAGAAGACGATGGCCGATCGATGCCATGCGGCTGGTCTGCTCCATGCACGTCTGCCCATCAGCCTCATCAATCTGCATGGGAATCCAGACGTTGGCTCTGTCGTCGTCCTCCTCCTGTCTGACCCACCATTGATGTGTAGCTAAAACTCTATTGATCCCTCCCAAACCTGATAGACTCTGAACAGGCAGCACTGGGATATCCTCCCCGCCACAACAAGGTCACAGAGAGCGATGGCTGACGGCGATGGCGCGAGGCCTCATTCTCACGGATCAGGAGGGAAGACCAGCCAACTCCAACCTGCCGCCATTGCACAACCACGACTCCTGGCATGCACGGACAGACACGGACGATCAGGGAGAGATGGAGGGACAGGATGTCGTTTTGCAACATTTGTTACAGTCAGGAAAGTTTTGCAACATTGAAAATGTTGTCCTGGCCTGCTGGGAGTTGTAGTTTTTAATTACAGGTTTAGGACAGGCCCGTTGGTCTGGTGTCTCTGTGTCTGGTGGGACATGTGGCGGCTTCTTTCTTAGCTCTGAATACCTCAGCTGCTAGCGTTAACCCGAGACAGGAACTGTCCAGAGCAGGAGAGGTTTTCTATGGGGATTCATAGAAAACCGAGACAGAGTTCCTGTCTCAGCAAGAGGTGGCAGCAGAGAGCACTGTGTCAGACTGAAAATACAACATTTCCTGCAGGACATGCAGCAGCTAATAAGTATGGGAACACTTCAACCGGATAGAGCAGGGTAAGCCGGTTTCTAGTGGCTCCATAGGAATGAATAGAGCTGTGGGTCATGTGCCGTACCGGCAGCTCTATTCATAACAGGGGCCAATACGGAGGTTGTGGGGGGTACAGAGGTCGGCCCCCCTGCAATCCCTTACATGTCCCCTATCCTGTGAATAGGGGACAAGTTAATTTTGTCGAGACATCCTCCTTACCTGCTCACTATTTATATCAGAGACCCCAGGATTTCATCTTTCGGTGCCCACCCTTTCACTGCCAGACAAGGGACAGTGAAGGCCTGCTGGGCAGGGTCCCCTCTCCCTATGTAACACCTGGTGGGCAGGGTCCTCTCTCCCTATGTAACACCTGGTGGGCAGGGTCCCCTCTCCCTATGTAACACCTGGCGGGCAGGCTCCTCTCTCCCTATGTAAGCCCTGGTGGGCAGGCTCCTCTCTCCCTATGTAATACCTGGCGGGCAGGCTCCTCTCTCCCTATGTAAGCCCTGGCGGGCAGGCTCCTCTCTCCCTATGTAAGCCCTGGTGGGCAGGGTCCTCTCTCCCTATGTAATACCTGGCGGGCAGGCTCCTCTCTCCCTATGTAATACCTGGCAGGCAGGCTCCTCTCTCCCTATGTAATACCTGGCGGGCAGGGTCCCCTCTCCCTATGTAACCCCTGGTGGGCAGGCTCCTCTATCCCTATGTAATACCTGGCGGGCAGGCTCCTCTCTCCCTATGTAATACCTGGCGGGCAGGGTCCTCTCCCCCTATGTAATACCTGGTGGGCAGGCTCCTCTCTCCCTATGTAAGCCCTGGTGGGCAGGCTCCTCTCTCCCTATGTAAGCCCTGGTGGGCAGGCTCCTCTCTCCCAATGTAAGCCCTGGCGGGCAGGCTCCTCTCTCCCTATGTAAGCCCTGGCGGGCAGGCTCCTCTCTCCCTATGTAATACCTGGCGGGCAGGCTCCTCTCTCCCTATGTAAGCCCTGGCGGGCAGGCTCCTCTCTCCCTATGTAATACCTGGCGGGCAGGCTCCTCTCTCCCTATGTAAGCCCTGGCGGGCAGGGTCCTCTCTCTCCCTATGTAAGCCCTGGCGGGCAGGCTCCTCTCTCCCTATGTAAGCCCTGGCGGGCAGGCTCCTCTCTCCCTATGTAAGCCCTGGCGGGCAGGGTCCTCTCTCCCTATGTAATACCTGGCGGGCAGGCTCCTCTCTCCCTATGTAAGTCCTGGTGGGCAGGGTCCTCTCTCCCTATGTAAGCCCTGGCGGGCAGGGTCCTCTCTCTCCCTATGTAAGGCCTGGCGGCAGGGTCCTCTCTCCCTATGTAAGCCCTGGCGGGCAGGGTCTTCTTCCCTATGTAAGCCCTGGCGGGCAGGGTCTTCTTCCCTATGTAAGCCCTGGCGGGCAGGGTCTTCTTCCCTATGTAAGCCCTGGCGGGCAGGGGCCTCTTCCCTATGTAAGCCCTGGCGGGCAGGGTCTTCTTCCCTATGTAAGCCCTGGCGGGCAGGGTCTTCTTCCCTATGTAAGCCCTGGCGGGCAGGGTCTTCTTCCCTATGTAATACCTGGCGGGCAGGGTCCCCTCTCCCTATGTAAGTCCTGGCGGGCAGGGGCCTCTTCCCTATGTAAGCCCTGGCGGGCAGGGTCTTCTTCCCTATGTAAGCCCTGGTGGGCAGGGTCCTCTCTCCCTATGTAAGTCCTGGCGGGCAGGGGCCTCTTCCCTATGTAAGCCCTGGCGGGCAGGGTCTTCTTCCCTATGTAATACCTGGCGGGCAGGGGCCTCTTCCCTATGTTTATACTGGGGGGAGGGGTAAATACCTTTGTTTGTTTATTCTTTCTTGTCTCTGTTGCTGTGAGATCTGATATTACGTCTGCTTTGTTTCTTTGTATCAGAAGGAATCACTCTGCGCTCTGGAGGTGGCGGTGCTGCCGGTGCTGCCGATGCTGCCGGTGCTGCCGCTGCCATTATTATGTCTTTCTCTCTTTCAGATCAGAAGATTAATGGAAACAATGGTAGCAAAATCTTACAATATAAAAGACGAGTGAGGAGACGCAGAAACCTCTGGGTGACGCCCTGTAATGAGGTCCGAGAGTCTACACCACACGGCCAACGGGACATCAGGTACAGGGCGGTATATGAGGTACAGAGCGGTATATGAGGTACAGAGCGGTATATGAGGTACAGAGCGGTATATGAGGTACAGAGCGGTATATGAGGTACAGAGCGGTATATGAGGCACAGAGCGGTATATGAGGTACAGAGCGGTATATGAGGTACAGAGCGGTATATCAGGTACAGAGCGGTATATGAGGTACAGAGCGGTATATGAGGTACAGAGCGGTATATGAGGTACAGAGCGGTATATCAGGTATAGAGCGGTATATGAGGTACAGAGCGGTATATGAGGTACAGAGCGGTATATGAGGCACAGAGCGGTATATCAGGTATAGAGCGGTATATGAGGTACAGAGCGGTATATGAGGTACAGAGCGGTATATGAGGTACAGAGCGGTATATGAGGTACAGAGCGGTATATGAGGTACAGAGCGGTATATGAGGTACAGAGCGGTATATGAGGTACAGAGCGGTATATGAGGTACAGAGCGGTATATGAGGCACAGAGCGGTATATGAGGTACAGAGCGGTATATGAGGTACAGAGCGGTATATGAGGCACAGAGCGGTATATGAGGTACAGAGCGGTATATGAGGTACAGAGAGGTATATCAGGTACAGGGCGGTATATGAGGTACAGAGCGGTATATGAGGCACAGAGCGGTATATGAGGTACAGAGAGGTATATGAGGTACAGAGCGGTATATGAGGTACAGAGAGGTATATCAGGTACAGAGCGAAATATGAGGTACAGGGCGGTATATGAGGCACAGAGCGGTATATGAGGTACAGAGCGGTATATGAGGTACAGAGCGGTATATGAGGTACAGAGCGGTATGTGAGGCACAGAGCAATATATGAGGCACAGAGCGGTATATCAGGTACAGAGCGGTATATCAGGTACAGAGCGAAATATGAGGTACAGAGCGGTATATGAGGTACAGAGCGGTATATGAGGTACAGAGAGGTATATCAGGTACAGAGAGGTATATCAGGTACAGAGCGGTATATCAGGTACAGAGAGGTATATGAGGTACAGAGCGGTATATGAGGTACAGAGCGGTATATGACGCACAGAGAGGTATATCAGGTACAGAGCGGTATATCAGGTACAGAGCAGGACACCAGGTACAGGGCAGTATATGAGGTACAGAGCGGTGTATCCTATACAGAGTGGGACATCATATACAGAGCGGGATATTACGGATTGAGTGGTAAATCAGGTAGATAGTGATACATGTATATGACATGTATCTGGGCACTATGTGATGCTATTACGGTATTTGCTCAGTGTATAGCATTGTATGGCGATATTATGTGATGCTATTAGTACAGTATGGCGATATTATGATGTAAGGCTATTAGTACAGTATGGCGATATTATGATGTAAGGCTATAAGTACAGTATGGCGATATGTGATGTGATGCTATAAGTACAGTATGGCGATATTATGATGTAAGGCTATTAGTACAGTATGGCGATATGTTATGCTATTAGCACAGTATGACGATATTATGATGTACGGCTATTAGTACAGTATGGTGATATGTGATGCTATAAGTACAGTATGGCGATATTATGTGATGCTATTAGCACAGTATGGCGATATTATGTGATGCTATTACGGGTTTTGCTCAGTGCATAGCACTGTATGGTGATATTATTATGTGATGCTATTGGCACAGTATGGCGATATTATGATGTAAGGCTATTAGTACAGTATGGCGATATGTGATGTGATGCTATTAGCACAGTATGGCGATATTATGTGAGTCTATTACGGTATTTGCTCAGGGTATAACACTGTATGGTGATATTATGATGTGATGCTATTGGCACAGTATGGCGTATTATGATGTAAGGCTATTAGTACAGTATGGCGATATGTGATGCTATTAGCACAGTATGGCGATATTATGATGTATGGCTATTAGTACAGTATGGCGATATGTGATGCTATTAGCACAGTATGGCGATATTATGATGTATGGCTATTAGTACAGTATGGCGATATGTGATGTGATGCTATTAGCGCAGTATACTGGATCTGTACCTCCCGATCCTGGATCCCGTCAGGGCAGACATTCGCCTGTAGTCCTCAGTGTTGCCCTATCTCCCCGCACTCCCACACTATGTGCATTAGGTTGGATGATGGGAGTGATAGTCCTCGTCTTCACCTGTGTGTTCTCTCCGCTCAGTCGCAGCCATGAAGGGGTGAGTGGATTTTGTTGCGTTTTTGCAGCATTTTGTTCACTCACCTTACACAGCACAAATCCCTCATCTCACAGCCACTACCTGCGAAGATCTCACATCCTGGCGGCTCGAAGAGTCGCACTTTCCCTGTGAAGTCTCGCACCTTGTCACAGTAATGGCGCCATCCAGCTGGGCCATCGCCGGTTACATACGGAGTATCAGAGGCTGCTAACAGGACACGCTGGCGATCTACATGTGACGGCCATGTGCACACGGCCGTGTATACTGACACCTCCTGCTGATCCTCTGTGCGGAGACTGGACTGCACTGTCCTTATCCAGAAGACGTCTCCTCTGTGAGGATACAGGAGGGGGGCGAGGAGCAAAGCACCACCAATAATATTAGACTCCTCACGAAGCGGCCATATTGCCGCACAATCACCCACTGACTCCTACAGAGACCACATACAGTGCTGAGTACTCCGCCCACTGACTCCTACAGAGACCACATACAGTGCTGAGTACTCCGCCCACTGACTCCTACAAAGACCACATACAGTGCTGAGTACTCCGCCCACTCACTCCTACAGAGACCACATCCAGTGCTGAGTACTCCGCCCACTGACTCCTACAGAGACCACATACAGTGCTGAGTACTCCGCCCACTGACTCCTACAGAGACCACATACAGTGCTGAGTACTCCGCCCACTGACTCCTACAGAGACCACATACAGTGCTGAGTACTCCGCCCACTGACTCCTACAGAGACCACAAACAGTGCTGAGTACTCCGCCCACTGACTCCTACAGAGACCACATACAGTGCTGAGTACTCCGCCCACTGACTCCTACAGAGACCACATACAGTGCTGAGTACTCCGCCCACCGACTCCTACAGAGACCACATACCGCATAGTGCTAGATATCGCCCCCCACACCCCTACTGATTCCTATACTACAGACCACATGCCGCACAGTGCTGAGTACTCCGCCCACTGACCCCTATACTACAGACCACATGCCGCACAGTGCTGAGTACTCCGCCCACTGACGTACAGTGTATCTACCAGTTCAGAAAACTTCTTTACTGACTCCTATACTACAGACAGACGGGCAGATTCTGCAGTCCTTCCAGAGAATGAAGCCTATAGAAGGGCGGAGACGCACAGGGCCGCCAGAGTCCGTAAGCAGGTGCGAGCTGTGGAATCCGCAACGGGTTTTCCGTGGTGTGCATGTACCCTTACACAGTGCTCTCTGCTGCCACCTCTGTCCATGTCAGGAACTGTCCAGAGCAGGAGAGGTTGTCTATGGGGATTTGCTGCTGCTCTGGACAGTTCCTGACATGGACAGAGGTGGCAGCAGAGAGCACTGTGTCAGACTGGAGAGAATACACCACTTCCTGCAGGACATACAGCAGCTGATAAGTACTGGAACACTGAGATTTTTTATTTAATAGAAGTAAATTCTCCGGGACTTTCTGACATCCGTTGATTTGAAAGAAAAAAATATTTTGGTGAACAATCCCTTTAAGGGATTAAGTTTCCTTCCCTGGAGGGATATCTGGCTATTTCCGAGTTTTGAGACAGGTAGCCATTTTTCTCACATTTTCCGCTCATTGCTCGTATCCTTCCTCTTCCTGTTTTCACTTTCTAAATTGACTCTGAGCGACTCATTATCATTATCATCATCATCAGAGGCGCCGCAGGATTTGAGGGGTTTCCGTCTTTTAGCGTAAAGCAATGGATTTCTGGTGAGCGTCACCGGGAGGGATGCATCAGCGAGGAGGAGGAGGATGAGCAGGCAGCAGAATCCATCAGCGAGGAGGAGGAGGATGAGCAGGCAGCAGAATCCATCAGTGAGGAGGAGGAGGATGAGCAGGCAGCAGAATCCATCAGCGAGGAGGAGGAGGATGAGCAGGCAGCAGAATCCATCAGCGAGGAGGAGGAGGATGAGCAGGCAGCAGAATCCATCAGCGAGGAGGAGGAGGATGAGCAGGCAGCAGAATCCATCAGCGAGGAGGAGGAGGATGAGCAGGCAGCAGAATCCATCAGCGAGGAGGAGGAGGATGAGCAGGCAGCAGAATCCATCAGCGAGGAGGAGGAGGATGAGCAGGCAGCAGAATCCATCAGCGAGGAGGAGGAGGATGAGCAGGCAGCAGAATCCATCAGCGAGGAGGAGGAGGATGAGCAGGCAGCCTCAGGATAGGAGTGCACATCCTCCTGAGTACTACAGCACTTAGAGCGCCGGCATTCCCCGTGTCATGTGATGCTCTAAGGGATAATATGGGTAAATAGCTGGAAGCACATCTGCGCTGTCATCATCCGTCTCTCTCCTCCACAGAACTGCTCCTCGGTTGCAGATTCCGTCTCTCCTCCACAGAACTGCTCCTCGGTTGCAGATTCCGTCTCTCCTCCACAGAACTGCTCCTCGGTTGCAGATTCCGTCTCTCCTCCACAGAACTGCTCCTCGGTTGCCGATTCCGTCTCTCCTCCACAGTACTGCTCCTCAGTTGCAGATTCCGTCTCTCCTCCACAGAACTGCTCCTCGGTTGCAGATTCCGTCTCTCCTCCACAGAACTGCTCCTCGGTTGCAGATTCCGTCTCTCCTCCACAGAACTGCTCCTTGGTTGCAGATAAAATCCTCAATGTCACATAAATGCAAGTCATAAAAAATCTCAAATACATCTCACAAAAATGTCAGGAAACGGATTGTGGTCACCGGGCAAATCCCGGGCTTCATAGGCGAGTCCCAAAACTGTGAAAACATTTACCGCATAGTAATAAAACATCTCATCATACATTACCATACATCCTATCATATATCCCATCATACATTATATCATATATCTCATCATACATCACATAATACATTACCATACATCCTATCATATATCCCATCATACATTATATCATATATCTCATCATACATCACATAATACATTACCATACATCCTATCATATATCCCATCATACATTATATCATATATCTCATCATACATCACATAATACATTACCATACATCCTATCACGCAATACAGCTCTGTGTCCTAAGGAGCCTCATAGGTGATGGAGCATCATGTGACCTGCTGAGCTACAAGAGAACCAATCAGGAGAGTCTGATCAGTCACATGTACATGTCTGTGCTCAGCAGTGACACCTGTGGTGATTACAGATTACAGGTACTGAATGTGTGAGGGAGCAGGAAAGCTGCAGGTAGTATATATATATATATATATATATATATATATATATATATATATATATATACAGTGGTACCTTGGTTTAAGAGTAACTTGGTTTAAGAGCATTTTGGTTTAAGAGCTCACAGTTTTTCAAAATTGTAACTTGGTTTAAGAGCATTGCTTTGGTTTAAGAGCATAGCGGAGTCTACAGCCCTGTACTCCAACCATGAAAGTCTCCCTCACCTTCCAAATCATAGCAGATCCACTTCAGGCTGGGGCTTGCATTAGAGGACAGGACGGTAGGGGTAATCTCTCCATAGCTGTAACCCCTCTCTCCCCGGACAGAGAGTGCTGCTATACTGTGCCCACATCTGTCCTGCTCATTCCTTCATGCTCCCTGCTGTTTCTGAATGTTTCTGAATGTTTGTTTCATTTGTTTTACATGTTATTCAGAATAATAAATAATTATTTTTGGGGTGTGAAACCAATTGTCTGCATATCAATGATTTCTTATGGGAAAGTTTGCTTTGGTTTAAGTGTTGATTCGGATTACAAGCACGGTCCCGGAACGAATTATGCTCCTAATCCAAGGCACCACTATATATATATATATATATACACACACTACCGTTCAAAAGTTTGGGGTCACATTGAAATGTCCTTATTTTTGAAGGAAAAGCACTGTACTTTTCAATGAAGATAACTTTAAACTAGTCCTAACTTTAAACAAATCCACTCTATACATTGCTAATGTGGTAAATGACTATTCTAGCTGCAAATGTCTGGTGTTTGGTGCAATATCTACATAGGTGTATAGAGGCCCATTTCCAGCAACTATCACTCCAGTGTTCTAATGGTACAATGTGTTTGCTCATTGGCTCAGAAGGATAATTGATGATTAGAAAACCCTTGTGCAATCATGTTCACACATCTGAAAACAGTCTAGCTCGTTACAGAAGCTACAAAACTGACCTTCCTTTGAGCAGATTGTGTTTCTGGAGCATCACATTTGTGGGGTCAATTAAACCCTCAAAATGGCCAGAAAAAGAGAACTTTCATCTGAAACTCGACAGTCGATTCTTGTTCTTAGAAATGAAGGCTATTCCATGCCAGAAATTGCTTTCCTACAACAGTGTTTACTACTCCCTTCAGAGGACAGCACAAACAGGCTCTAACCAGAGTAGAAAAAGAAGTGGGAGGCCGCGTTGCACAACTAAGCAAGAAGATCAGCACATTAGAGTCTCTAGTTTGAGAAACAGACGCCTCACAGGTCCCCAACTGGCATCTTCATTACATAGGACCCGCAAAACACCAGTGTCACCATCTACAGTGAAGAGGCGGCTGCCGGATTTTGGGCTTCAGGGCAGAGTGGCAAAGAAAAAGCCATATCTGAGACTGGCCAATAAAAGAAAAAGATTAAGATGGGCAAAAGAACACAGAGATTGGGCAGAGGAAGACTGGAAAAAAGTGTTGTGGACGGATGAATCCAAGTTTGAGGTGTTTGGATCACAAAGAAGAAGGTTTGTGAGACGCAGAAGAAATGAGAAGATGCTGGAAGAATGCCTGACGCCATCTGTTATACATGGTGGAGGTCATGTGATGGTCTGGGGTTGGTGCTGGTAAGGTGGGAGATTTGTACAGGGTAAAAGGGATTGTGAATAAGGAAGGCTATCACTCTGCACCGCCATGCCATACCCAGTGGGCAGCGCTTGGTTGGAGCCAATTTCATCCTACAACAGGACAATGACCCTAAACACCTCCAAATTGTGCAAGAACTATTTCCAGCAGAAGCAGCAGCTGGTATTCTATCATAGGGAATGGAGTGGCCAGCGCAGTCACCAGATCACCACCCCATTGTGGGAGCAGCTGGACCGTATGGTACGCCAGAACTGCCCATCCAACCAATCCAACTTGTGGGAGCTGCTTCTAGAAGCGTGGGGGGCAATTTCTCCAGCTTACCCCAACAGATTAATAGCTAGAATGCCAAAGGTGTGCAATGCTGGAATTGCTGCAAAAGGAGGATTCTGGGACGGAAGCAAAGTGTGATGGAAGAACAATGTTATTTCACATACAAATCAGTATTTCTAACCTTGTCAATGTCTTGTCTCTATTTTCTATTCATTTCACAACGTATGGTGGTGAAGAAGTGTGACTTTTCATGGAAAACACTAAATTGTTTGGGTGAGACCAAACTTTTGAACGGTAGTGTGTGTGTGCTAAGATTTAGGATACAGGAGTCAGTGCTGGCAACAAGACTGGAGCTCTGGGCTAACAAAATGGCTGCACTACAGGTGAGCTGGGGGACTGTACTGTCTCACTCACACAAACTCTCTCTCACAAACACACACACTCTCATACTCTCTGACACATACAGACTCTCTCACACTCACAGATGGCAGTGTGACAGTGATAGAGGGGGAGCTGCTGTGCTGGACTCTCTGTCACCCCCCTGTCTGCAGTGCTGGACTCTCTGTCGCCCCACTGTCTGCTGTGCTGGACTCTCCGCCGCCCCCTGGTTGCTGGGCTGGACTCTCTGCCGCCCCCTGATTGCTGGGCTGGACTCTCTGTCACCCCACTGTCTGCTGTGCTGGACTCTCTGTCACCCCACTGTCTGCTGTGCTGGACTCTCTGTCGCCCCCCGGCTGCTGGGCTGGACTCTCCGCCGCCCCCTGGTTGCTGGGCTGGACTCTCTGTTGCCCCCCTGTCTGCTGTGCTGGACTCTCCGCCGCCCCCTGGTTGCTGGGCTGGACTCTCTGTTGCCCCCTGGTTGCTGGGCTGGACTCTCTGTCGCCCCCCGGCTGCTGGGCTGGAGACTCTGCCCCCCTGGACCATGATGAACTCATCTTTGCCAGGATAGTAAACTAAATAATTTAGTTCACTTTTAAGATTAGTTCATTTCGACCTGATCATTCACAAACTCCTCATCACTGCTCTCCATCGCTCTGTGCTGGGTGCTCACCCTGCAGTACTGGCCATGATATCACTAGAGATATCGTTATATATAGAAAGCTAGTGGGCACCACTAATAATCATGGAGTGCTAAACCAATGCATATAAGTAGTACATCTTCCTCTCAAAAGAAATATAGCATATGCACAAAAAATTATAGCACATCACAAAAATCTTTATTATAACACTGAGATAGATACAAAATACCACATAAATAAATGAATGTACAGGAGTAGTAAAATGAGGGAGACAACACCCCAAATACTGCTCTACATTAAAAACACTAAAATGTCACCATAAGTCCTGCTGGGGTTCCAGCCGGGACTAATCTACCACTATGACCATGGACTGTATGTACAATAACAAAAATCCAACATCTCTACCTAGACAGAGACCCGGTAACACAAAATATAACCACAAATAATGGAGAATAGAAAAAAAAAAGTTGGAAAAGATCCCCATATACAGTCCAACAGAATGAGAGCCAGATGGGATAAGAATCACCCCACACGTTCCGCCGTCTAGCGGCTTCCTCAGATTTTTGTGATGTGCTACCATTTTTTGTGCATATGCTATTTTTCTTTTGAGAGGATGATCACTAGAGATATGACATTACTATAGATAATAATATGAACATCAATATGACATCACTGTAGTAGACATGACCTGACTATATACATGACCTGACTATATACATGACCTGGCTACAGACATGACCTGACTATATACATGACCTGACTATATACATGACCTGGCTATAGACATGACATCACTGGAGACATGACCTGACTATATACATGACCTGGCTATATACATGACCTGACTATATACATGACCTGACTATATACATGACCTGGCTATATACATGACCTGACTATATACATGACCTGACTATATACATGACCTGGCTATATACATGACCTGACTATATACATGACCTGGCTATAGACATGACATATCTGGAGACATGATGTGACTATATACATGACCTGACTATATACATGACCTGGCTACAGACATGACCTGGCTACAGACATGACCTGGCTATATACATGACCTGGCTATATACATGACATCACTGTAGACATGACCTGGCTATATACATGACATCACTGGAGACATGACCTGACTATAGACATGACCTGACTATAGACATGACCTGACTATATACATGACCTGACTATATACATGACATCACTGTAGACATGACCTGACTATAGACATGACCTGACTATAGACATGACCTGACTATATACATGACCTGACTATATACATGACCTGGCTATATACATGACCTGGCTACAGACATGACCTGACTATATACATGACCTGACTATATACATGACCTGACTATATACATGACCTGGCTACAGACATGACCTGACTATATACATGACCTGGCTATATACATTACCTGACTACAGACATGACCTGACTATAGACATGACCTGACTATATACATGACCTGACTATATACATGACATCACTGTAGACATGACCTGACTATATACATGACATCACTGTAGACATGACCTGACTATAGACATGACCTGACTATAGACATGACCTGACTATATACATGACCTGACTATATACATGACCTGGCTATATACATGACCTGGCTACAGACATGACCTGACTATATACATGACCTGACTATATACATGACCTGACTATATACATGACCTGGCTACAGACATGACCTGACTATATACATGACCTGGCTACAGACATGACCTGACTATATACATGACCTGACTATATACATGACCTGACTATATACATGACCTGGCTACAGACATGACCTGACTATATACATGACCTGGCTACAGACATGACCTGACTATATACATGACATCACTGTAGACATGACCTGACTATAGACATGACCTGACTATAGACATGACCTGACTATATACATGACCTGACTATATACATGACATCACTGTAGACATGACCTGACTATAGACATGACCTGACTATAGACATGACCTGACTATATACATGACCTGACTATATACATGACCTGGCTACAGACATGACCTGACTATATACATGACCTGACTATATACATGACCTGGCTACAGACATGACCTGACTATATACATGACCTGGCTATATACATGACCTGACTACAGACATGACCTGACTATAGACATGACCTGACTATATACATGACCTGACTATATACATGACATCACTGTAGACATGACCTGACTATAGACATGACCTGACTATAGACATGACCTGACTATATACATGACCTGACTATATACATGACCTGGCTATATACATGACCTGGCTACAGACATGACCTGACTATATACATGACCTGACTATATACATGACCTGACTATATACATGACCTGGCTACAGACATGACCTGACTATATACATGACCTGGCTACAGACATGACCTGACTACAGACATGACCTGACTATAGACATGACCTGACTATATACATGACCTGACTATATACATGACATCACTGTAGACATGACCTGACTATAGACATGACCTGACTATAGACATGACCTGACTATATACATGACCTGGCTATATACATGACCTGGCTATATACATGACCTGGCTACAGACATGACCTGACTATAGACATGACCTGACTATATACATGACCTGACTATATACATGACCTGGCTATATACATGACCTGGCTACAGACATGACCTGACTATATACATGACATCACTGTAGACATGACCTGACTATAGACATGACCTGACTATAGACATGACCTGACTATATACATGACCTGACTATATACATGACCTGACTATATACATGACCTGGCTACAGACATGACCTGACTATATACATGACCTGGCTACAGACATGACCTGACTATATACATGACCTGGCTACAGACATGACCTGACTATATACATGACCTGACTATATACATGACCTGCCTATAGACATGACATCACTGTACACATGACCTGACTATATACATGACCTGACTATATACATGACCTGGCTACAGACATGACCTGACTATATACATGACCTGACTATATACATGACCTGGCTACAGACATGACCTGACTATATACATGACCTGACTATATACATGACCTGGCTACAGACATGACCTGACTATATACATGACCTGGCTATAGACATGACGTCACTGTAGACATGACCTGACTATATACATGACCTGACTATATACATGACCTGACTATATACATGACCTGGCTACAGACATGACCTGACTATATACATGACCTGACTATATACATGACCTGACTATATACATGACCTGGCTACAGACATGACCTGACTATATACATGACCTGACTATATACATGACCTGACTATATACATGACCTGGCTACAGACATGACCTGACTATATACATGACCTGGCTATATACATGACCTGACTATATACATGACCTGGCTACAGACATGACCTGACTATATACATGACCTGACTATATACATGACCTGGCTACAGACATGACCTGACTATATACATGACCTGACTATATACATGACCTGGCTACAGACATGACCTGACTATATACATGACCTGGCTATAGACATGACGTCACTGTAGACATGACCTGACTATATACATGACCTGGCTATATACATGACCTGACTATATACATGACCTGACTATATACATGACCTGACTATATACATGACCTGGCTACAGACATGACCTGACTATATACATGACCTGACTATATACATGACCTGACTATATACATGACCTGGCTACAGACATGACCTGACTATATACATGACCTGACTATATACATGACCTGACTATATACATGACCTGGCTACAGACATGACCTGACTATATACATGACCTGACTATATACATGACCTGACTATATACATGACCTGGCTACAGACATGACCTGACTATATACATGACCTGACTATATACATGACCTGACTATATACATGACCTGGCTACAGACATGACCTGACTATATACATGACCTGGCTATAGACATGACATCACTATAGACATGAAGTCACTGTAGACAGGACCTGACTATATACATGACCTGACTATAGACATGACCTGACTATAGACATGAAGTCACTGTAGACAGGACCTGACTATATACATGACCTGACTATATACATGACCTGCCTATATACATGACCTGACTATATACATGACCTGACTATAGACATGACCTGACTATAGACATGAAGTCACTGTAGACAGGACCTGACTATATACATGACCTGGCTACAGACATGACCTGACTATATACATGACCTGACTATATACATGACCTGACTATATACATGACCTGGCTACAGACATGACCTGACTATATACATGACCTGACTATATACATGACCTGGCTATAGACATGACATCACTATAGACATAAAGTCACTGTAGACAGGACCTGACTATATACATGACCTGACTATATACATGACCTGACTATATACATGACCTGGCTATATACATGACCTGACTATATACATGACCTGCCTATATACATGACCTGACTATATACATGACCTGACTATAGACATGACCTGACTATAGACATGAAGTCACTGTAGACAGGACCTGACTATATACATGACCTGCCTATATACATGACCTGACTATATACATGACCTGACTATATACATGACCTGACTATATACATGACATCACTGGAGACATGATGTGACTATAGACATGACATCACTGGAGACATGATGTGACTATAGACATGACATCACTGTAGACAGGACCTGACTATAGACATGACATCACTACAAAGAGCTGATATAATTTTTAACCAATTTAAATAAAACTCTAACCTGTATCACGCAGTGGGAGGCCGTGAAATGTATTGCCCGGACCCCTGACTATTACCTTGGACCCCTGAAACCTCCTGCAACATTTACATAAGTAGAAAAGTCTGTCTCCCTATGGATTTCAGCTCTGGTCTCTACTCCGGTGAACGCGCTCAGTCAATAGCTGTGAGAAGTTTTTGGCAAATATTTGTCCTTCGATCAGGAAACCCTCCTTGATTAAACAGCGTAAATTAACACCGAGGAGAAAAAATAAAGGTCCATTAATCTCCCGATAAGAAAACAGCCGATATTTGCTGTAAACATGATTACATTCATAGAACAAAACTAATTACATTGATAAGAGCTTTACAAATGGCTGCTTTTAAGGGAATCAATGAGGTCAACCTGCTAAAGGTCACGCGTGTCTCCGGCTTCTTCTTCTTCTTCTTGTTGAAGCCTCCAGGGCAGGTGAGAAAAGTACAAAAGTAGTCACCAAACCATAAGAAAATGATTGAATGGTAACATAAAATGTATCAACCCGCAGGAGCCCTCACAGGTGTCACCTCCAAACCTGCGGACCTGGAGCCATAGATGAAGAGGCATATTCGTGAAGAAACTTATTAATGGTACTAGAACTTAAAGGAACGCCTCAGGCGAAACATTCTTTGTGTTCAGTAGGTGTAAAGAAGAGGGCGTCCTTTAGAAAACTTTGACCTTTCCATCCTATTATCCCTAGTTTGAGTAATGTGTACTTTATACTCGTTCTCCAGCCCATTTCCTTTCCTTTCGGTTGGTGGAAGTTGTATCTGGTTTGGATTGGACCTGAGATATCTTGCATGGTGCGGGGAGAGCTGCTACAGTCCTGACTCTGAGTCGTTCATATAGCCGGAGCACAGGTAGGACGCTATGGAATATGGGTGAAATAAGAAGCCGAAATATCGTACATTCAGTTTACGTGCCTGGATTTTTGGGGTGGAATGGGGGTTATATTCACATATAACTGAACCCCAGGGAGATATTTAAACTTATTTTCCAGGTAAGTAAATCTGATCAGCTGCCAGAAGTAAATACACGGCTTAGCATTAAGGATTTGACAGGAATGAAGTAGAGAAGTGCTGTACTGTGCAGTCTTGGCAGTGAGGCTGATGTTCCTGATCTGACGGGGTCTCCAGACACCTCCCGCGTGTCATCCTCTCCAGCGAAGCGCCTGTCTGGGCCGGATCTGTTTTTCCGTGTTCGGTTTCCTGCCAGTGATAATTGGGCTCCTGGAGAATCAGCGCACTTTTTTTTTCTCCTCTTCAATCTTTGAGACAAATCTTAAATAAACTCACGAATATGTTTCTGAACATCATCAGTTCTTTATGTGAGGAAGCAGAAATGGAAGCCATGCAGATACAAGGGGATGGAGTGATGGAAGCCATGCAGTTACAAGGGGATGGAGTGATGGAAGCCATGCAGATACAAGGGGATGGAGTGATGGAAGCCATGCAGATACAAGGGGATGGAGTGATGGAAGCCATGCAGATACAAGGGGATCGAGTGATGGAAGCCATGCAGATACAAGGGGATGGAGTGATGGAAGCCATGCAGATACAAGGGGATGGAGTGATGGAAGCCATGCAGATACACGTGGATGGAGTGATGGAAGCCATGCAGATACAAGGGGATGGAGTGATGGAAGCCATGCAGATACACGGGGATGGAGTGATGGAAGCCATACAGATACAAGGGGATGGAGTGATGGAAGCCATGCAGATACAAGGGGATGGAGTGATGGAAGCCATGCAGATACACGGGGATGGAGTGATGGAAGCCATGCAGATACAAGGGGATGGAGTTATGGAAGCCATGCAGATACAAGGGGATGGAGTGATGGAAGCCATGCAGATACACGTGGATGGAGTGATGGAAGCCATGCAGATACAAGGGGATGGAGTGATGGAAGCCATGCAGATACAAGGGGATGGAGTGATGGAAGCCATGCAGTTACAAGGGGATGGAGTGATGGAAGCCATGCAGATACAAGGGGATGGAGTGATGGAAGCCATGCAGATACAAGGGGATGGGGTGATGGAAGCCATGCAGATACAAGGGGATGGGGTGATGGAAGCCATGCAGATACACGGAGATGGAGTGATAGAAGCCATGCAGATACAAGGGGATGGAGTGATGGAAGCCATGCAGTTACACGGGGATGGAGTGATGGAAGCCATGCAGATACATGGGGATGGAGTGATGGAAGCCATGCAGATACAAGGGGATGGAGTGATGGAAGCCATGCAAATACAAGGGGATGAAGTGATGGAAGCCATGCAGATACAAGGGGATGAAGTGATGGAAGCCATGCAGATACACGGGGATGGAGTGATGGAAGCCATGCAGTTACAAGGGGATGGAGTGGTGGAAGCCATGCAGATACAAGGGGATGGAGTGATGGAAGCCATGCAGATACAAGGGGATGGAGTGATGGAAGCCATGCAGTTACAAGGGGATGGAGTGGTGGAAGCCATGCAGATACACGGGGATGGAGTGATGGAAGCCATGCAGATACACGGGGATGGAGTGATGGAAACCATACAAATACAAGGGGATGGAGTGATGGAAGCCATGCAGATACAAGGGGATGTAGTGATGGAAGCCATGCGGATTCAAGGGGATGTAGTGATGGAAGCCATGCGGATTCAAGGGAATGGAGTGATGGAAGCCATGCAGATACACGGAAAAGGAGTGATGGAAGCCATGCAGATACACGGGGATGGAGTGATGGAAGCCATGCAGATACAAGAGGATTGGGTGATAGAAGCCATGCGGATACAAGGGGATGGAGTGATGGAAGACGTGCAGATACAAGGGGATGGAGTGATGGAAGCCATGCGGATACAAGGGGATGGAGTGATGGAAACCATGCGGATACAAGGGGATGGAGTGATGGAAGCCATGCAGATACTAGGGGATGGAGTGATGGAAGCCATGCAGATACACAAGGATAGAGTGATGGAAACCATGCAGATACAAGGGGATGGATTCATGGAAGCCATGCAGTTACAAGGGGATGGAGTAATGGAAGCCATGCAGATACAAGGGGATGGAGTGATGGAAGCCATGCAGTTACAAGGGGATGGAGTGATGGAAGCCATGCAGTTACAAGGGGATGGAGTGGTGGAAGCCATGCAGATACAAGGGGATGGAGTGATGGAAGCCATGCAGATACAAGGGGATGGAGTTATGGAAGCCCTACAGATACAAGGGGATGGAGTGATGGAAGCCATGCAGATACACGGGGATGGAGTGATGGAAGCCATGCAGATACTAGGGGATGGAGTGATGGAAGCCATGCAGATACACGGGGATGGAGTGATGGAAGCCATGCAGATACTAGGGGATGGAGTGATGGAAGCCATGCAGATACAAGGGGATGGAGTGATGGAAGCCATGCAGATACTAGGGGATGGAGTGATGGAAGCCATGCAGATACACAAGGATAGAGTGATGGAAACCATGCAGATACAAGGGGATGGATTCATGGAAGCCATGCAGTTACAAGGGGATGGAGTAATGGAAGCCATGCAGATACAAGGGGATGGAGTGATGGAAGCCATGCAGTTACAAGGGGATGGAGTGATGGAAGCCATGCAGTTACAAGGGGATGGAGTGGTGGAAGCCATGCAGATACAAGGGGATGGAGTGATGGAAGCCATGCAGATACAAGGGGATGGAGTTATGGAAGCCCTACAGATACAAGGGGATGGAGTGATGGAAGCCATGCAGATACACGGGGATGGAGTGATGGAAGCCATGCAGATACTAGGGGATGGAGTGATGGAAGCCATGCAGATACACGGGGATGGAGTGATGGAAGCCATGCAGATACTAGGGGATGGAGTGATGGAAGCCATGCAGATACACGAGGATGGAGTGATGGAAACCATGCAGATACAAGGGGATGGATTCATGGAAGCCATGCAGATACACGGGGATGGAGTGATGGAACCATGCAGTTACAAGGGGATGGAGCGATGGAAGCCATGCAGTTACAAGGGGATGGAGTGATGGAAGCCATGCAGTTACAAGGGGATGGAGTGGGGGAAGCCATGCAGATACAAGGAGATGGAGTGATGGAAGCCATGCAGATACAAGGGGATGGAGTTATGGAAGCCATGCAGATACACGGGGATGGAGTGATGGAAGCCATGCAGATACACGGGGATGGAGTGATGGAAACCATACAAATACAAGGGGATGGAGTGATGGAAGCCATGCAGATACAAGGGGATGTAGTGATGGAAGCCATGCAGATACAAGGGGATGGAGTGATGGAAGCCATGCAGATACACGGGGATGGAGTGATGGAAGCCATGCAGATACAAGAGGATTGGGTGATAGAAGCCATGCGGATACAAGGGGATGGAGTGATGGAAGCCATGCGGATACAAGGGGATGGAGTGATGGAAACCATGCAGATACATGGGGATGGAGTGATGGAAGCCATGCAGATACAAGGGGATGGAGTGATGGAAGCCATGCAGATACAAGGGGATGAAGTGATGGAAGCCATGCAGATACAAGGGGATGAAGTGATGGAAGCCATGCAGATACACGGGGATGGAGTGATGGAAGCCATGCAGATACAAGGGGATGGAGTGATGGAAGCCATGCAGATATAAGGGGATGGAGTGATGAAAGCCATTCAGATACAAGGGGATCTGGTGATGGAAGCCATGCAGATACACGGGGATGAAGTGATGGAAGCCATGCAGATACAAGGGTATGGAGTGATGGAAGCCATGCAGATACACGGGGATCGAGTGATGGAAGCCATGCAGATACACGGGGATGGGGTGATGGAAGCCATGCAGATACAAGGGGATAGAGTGATGGAAGCCATGCAGAAACAAGGGGATGGAGTGATGGAAGCCATGCAGATACACGGGGATGGAGTGATGGAAGACGTGCAGATACAAGGGGATTGAGTGATGGAAGCCATGCGGATACAAGGGGATGGTGTGATGGAAGCCATGCGGATACAAGGGGATCCAGTGATGGAAGCCATGCAGATACAAGGGGATGGGGTGATGGAAGCCATGCAGATACAAGGGGATGGGGTGATGGAAGCCTTGCACATCCTAGGGGATGGAGTGATAGAAGCCATGGAGATACAAGGGGATTGAGTGATAGAAACCATGCGGATACAAGGGGATGGAGTGATGGAAACCATGCAGATACAACGGGATTGAGTGATGGAAGCCATGCGGATACAAGGGGATAGAGTGATGGAAACCATGCGGATACAAGGGGATGGAGTGATGGAAGCCCTACAGATTCAAGGGGATAGAGTGATGGAAGCCATGCAGATACAAGGGGATAGAGTGATGGAAGCCATGTAGATACAAGGAGATGGAGTGATGGAAGACGTGCAGATACAAGGGGATGGAGTGATGGAAGCCATGCAGATACAAGGGGATGGAGTGATGGAAGCCATGCAGATACAAGGGGATGGAGTGATGGAAGCCATGCAGATACAAGGGGATGGAGTGATGGAAGCCATGCAGATACAAGGGGATGGAGTGATGGAAGCCATGCAGTTACACGGGGATGGAGTGATGGAAGCCATGCAGATACAAGGGGATGGAGTGATGGAAGCCATGCAGTTACAAGGGGATGGAGTGATGGAAGCCATGCAGATACACGGGGATGGAGTGATGGAAGCCATGCAGTTACACGGGGATGGAGTGATGGAAGCCATGCAGATACAAGAGGATGGAGTGGTGGAAGCCATGCAGATACAAGAGGATGGAGTGATGGAAACCATGCAGATACAAGGGGATGGAGTGATGGAAACCATGCAGATACACAGGGATGGAGTGATGGAAGCCATGCAGATACAAGAGGATTGGGTGATGGAAGCCATGCAGATACAAGGGGATGGGGTGATGAAAGCCATGCAGATACAAGGGGATGGAGTGATGGAAGCCATGCAGATACAAGGGGATGGAGTGATGGAAGCCATGCAGATACACGGGGATGGAGTGATGGAAACCATGCAGATACACAGGGATGGAGTGATGGAAGCCATGCAGATACACGGGGATGGAGTGATGGAAGCCATGCAGATACAAGGGGATGGAGTGATGGAAGCCATGCAGATACACGGGGATCGAGTGATGGAAGCCATGCAGATACACGGGGATGGAGTGATGGAAACCATGCAGATACACAGGGATGGAGTGATGGAAGCCATGCAGATACAAGAGTATGGGTAATAGAAGCCATGCAGATACAAGGGGATGAAGTGATGGAAGCCATGCAGATACAAGGGGATGGAGTGATGGAAGCCATGCAGATACAAGGGGTTGGAGTGATGGAAGCCATGCAGATACAAGGGGATGGGGTAATGGAAGCCCTACAGATACAAGGGGATGGTGTGATGGAAGTCATGCGGATACAAGGGGATGGGGTGATGGAAGCCATGCAGATACAAGGGGATGGGGTGATGGAAGCCATGCACATCCTAGGGGATTGAGTGATGGAAGCCATGCAGATACAAGGGGATGAAGTGATGGAAGCCAAGCACATACTAGAGGATGGAGTGATGGAAGCCATGCAGATACAAGGGGATGGAGTGATGGAAGCCATGCAGATACAAGGGGATGGAGTGATGGAAGCCATGCAGATACAAGGGGATGGATTCATGGAAGCCATGCAGATACACGGGGATGGAGTGGTGGAAGCCATGCGGATACAAGGGGATGGAGTGGTGGAAGCCATGCGGATACAAGGGGATGGAGTCATGGAAGTCATGCAGATACAAGGGGATGGAGTGATGGAAGCCATGCAGATACACGGCGATGGAGTGGTGGAAGCCATGCGGATACAAGGGGATGGGGTGATGGAAGCCATGCAGATACAAGGGGATGGAGTGATGGAAGCCATGCAGATACAAGGGGATGAAGTGATGGAAGCCATGCAGATACACGGGGATGGAGTGATAGAAGCCATGCAGATACACGGGGATGGAGTGATGGAAGCCATGCAGTTACAAGAGGATGGAGTGATGGAAGCCATGCAGATACAAGGGGATGGAGTGATGGAAGCCTTGCAGATACAAGGGGATTTTCTGATGGAAGCCATGCAGATACAAGGGGATTTTGTGATGGAAGCCATGCAGATACACGGGGATGGAGTGATGGAAGCCATGCAGATACTAGGGGATGGAGTGATGGAAGCCATGCAGATACATGGGGATCGAGTGATGGAAGCCATGCAGATACAAGTGGATGGAGTGATGGAAGCCATGCAGATACAAGGGGATGGAGTGATGGAAGCCATGCAGATACACGGGGATGGAGTGATGGAAGCCATGCAGATACAAGGGGATCGAGTGATGGAAGCCATGCAGATACAAGGGGATGGAGTGATGGAAGCCATGCAGATACAAGGGGATGGAGTGATGGAAGCCATGCACATGCAAGTGGATGGAGTGATGGAAGCGATCTAACAGACAGTCCACTCACAGGTATAATCACTGTAGCTGTGACTCACAGACCACTATGTAGCCAGTATTCACCTCTCTCTATTCCCTTTTATTCCATCACAAGTACAGATAACATTCAAGTAGACTGTATTCTGGTTATTTCGGATACTGTCTCTTCCTAACAATCCTAATAGGTGGTGTGCCTCTTTAAGTTCTGCAATCGTCACATGAATGAATCATTGACAATACAATCCATACATTATAAATCATAAAATTTGCTGCAATAGGTGGAAAGTGTAAGTAGCAGAAGTGCAGCTAATCAGAGGAGTGGTGGTCAGCTCCGGGGGGGTCGCTAGGTGTCTGATTATCACAGCTGATGATACTAAGAGGACGCCACCTGTCAGGAGATCATCTGGGTGTAATTAGGACTTTTCAGAAAGGACGGCGAGTTCCCCGGGTCCCGTCTGTTCATCAAAATCAGCGCGTAATCAGAAGCAAACACTCAGCGCTGCGCCCGGCGCCTCCATAGTGTGTGCGGCCGGAGACAGCTCCGAAAGTCAGATGAAAGAGAATGGAAGGTTGTTTCATTATACGGATACAGTGTATGGGACTAAAAGACCCTAAAAAATTCTCTGCTTAGTTCAGGACACAGCTGCTCTCTAACAGCGTCGTCCAGGGAATCTGTCAGCTGTAATTCACATTTCAAACTGCTGACACTGTTAGATAGCTGTTCGGCTATGGAGACACAAGGTACCTTTTACATGTCTGTCTGTGCTTCTATAGAATGAAGAGTCAAAGAGGCTTTCCTGGGCTCGTGAAATGCAGCAAGCTGCAACACCTCCTCACTCCCGCTTCTGACCCTGCTGGGGACTCAGCTTTCGGGTACAAACACACACAGCAGATACGCAGCAGATATGCAGCAGATACGCAGCAGATTTGATACTGTGTTCAGTTATTTAGATCTAATCTGCTGCGTATCTGCTGTGTATCGCAGCAGTAAATACGCAGCGTATATGCCGTGTGTGTTTGTACCCTTCAGCTGTAAATCAAGCAGGGAGGAGGAGAGAGGAGACATTCGGGCATGCAGCAGATCAGGAGCTCCGGAAAGCTTCTTTGACTCCTATCCGAGAATAAAAGCATGTCTACATCCTGGAAGCACAGACAGATATATGAAAGGTACCATGTGTCCACTTCCCCAGCAGTTTGGAAAGTAAATTCCATCTGACAGATTCCCTGTCCTCTGGTTGTGTGTGATATTACAACTCAGTTTAATTCACTTCAGCAGAACTGAGATGCAATACCACATACTGTCATGGCCCAGGGTGCTGTGAGGGGGTGGTGCAGCAAGGTGGGCTTGGGTCACTTGGGCACTTGTGGTGATGAGGAGTGGTGATAGAGCCCACCCCCGGACACACTGGCACCACATGTGAAAAAGGGATAGGCCAGGTGCAGGTGCGGCAACACAAAAATAGATCAGAGACCAGCACATTTCCAAGGTGACATTTACCTGGAAAAGGCTTCAGTGCAATACACAATAAGGGTGGGTTCACACTACGGAATTCTCGCGGATAAACTCCGCGGAATTCCGCAGTATGTCCGCGTGCACGGCTGTGTGTCTTTCCGCCGGCTCCATAGACACCATTCTATGAGCCGGCGTATTCCGCTATCCTTCGAAAGTGTCCTGTGCTGTGTCGGTGGTGGCAAATAATCACAGAGTCCTGGAATATAGTTACTACTTGTAAATGTGCAGCAGGTCATGCAGGTTCAACTATACGAAGTTCCTTTAAAGTCTCTGAAACACACTTGACAAAATTCCAATAAACACTTGACAATAGAACGACCAGATCTGTAGTATAAGTGCAGTGTTGGTTGAGTTGTACTGAGTAATACAAAAAGCAGAGTAGCAGAGAGGAGGATGCTGTGAGACTCTCAACCCATGTAGTACTGTGCTCAGAAGAAGAACACCTGTGCCGTGTATTGACCTTTGACTTCAGTCTTCACACCACTTTATGCCCAGTAGACTCGGCTTAACCTTCCTAATGGGTGGCACAGGCCCCAGACCTTGTTACCTGGGATGAGCGGAATGCTGAGGGTTTCCTGCCGACACCCGCGCTGCGAGACAGAGTTTCTAGGCTTACTGTAACTTTGCTCCGTCCAGATCAGTTCCTGGCTCTGTGGCTATATTGTGGATACTGTCCTGCTCTGTCCTGCTGTGACTCTCCTAGTCCACAGCATGAGTCGAGGTTGTCTCTGGCTGGTCCTCTCCTATGAGGAGTGCATAGTGCTTTGGAGTGTAACTAGTGAAGAAGTTGGTAGCGGTGTGCTGTCTTGTGTCCTTCCCATGCGGGGTAATGACTTAGGCTATGTTCACACGGCGCATCAGACCGGCTGTTCCGTGACCCTGGCTGGGGTGCCTGGGGTGCCTGGATCATCGCGGCCGGTACTTAAGTACCGGCCGGATGATCCGTCCGGTCGCGGGGTTCTGATGCGGGCGCATCAGCGCCCGCCCGCATCAAAGCTTCCCATAGCCCACAGTGAAGCGAGCGGCCGTAGTTTTACGTAGTGGGAACATAGCCTAAGACTGCACCTTTTTGAGGTGCGGGGATCTGGCAGAGGGCGAGGGACCAGATATGACCACTGTGGAGAGCTATCTGACTCGTTTTCTTCCTCTTTAATGTCCAGAACGAAAGACTCTTCCCTTCCTGTCTCCTGTGTGATTCACTTCTTCCCCAGCCTGTATGGTGCACTATGAGTGGGTGAAAGAGTTCAACAAAAAAAGAAAGGAGGGAGATGATAGGAAAGAAGAAAGCAGAACTCCTACTGGTCTACAGATTCTGGTCACACACAAAACAATAACACTTTCCAATCCTTCAGCTGTGCAGCTTCCATATACATATACATAATATAGCGACATCTAGTGGTGAACTTTAGTACTACTTGCATCACAGTAAGAATACAATAAGTACACAGGGTGTGTATAACTGCAACACCCCTAGTGGGACACCTCATATGTCCTGCAGGAAGTGGTGTATTCTCTCCAGTCTGACACAGTGCTCTCTGCTGCCACCTCTGTCCATGTCAGGAACTGTCTACAGCAGCAGCAAATCCTTATAGAAAACCTCTCCTGCTCTGGACAGAGTAAATTATAAATCTATATAACTTTCTTACACCAGTTAATTTGAAAGAAAACGATTTTCACTGGAGTACTCCTTTAAACCATTTATTGGTTTTATACTTTTAGTCCTACCAGGGCACCTAGACAAGCCTATTACTATACACCGCAATACTGGTGCATACAATGATCTGAGCGCTCCGCCACCAGTGCTACATGGCTGCAGAAAACGTCTCCAGGAACTCCGACCACATTCACCCCAAAGGAGGCGGAAAGAACAGTGAAGGTGTCCGGATATGACGTCCGCTCCTGGACAGAAGTTTCTCTTAAATGAAGCAGAGCCGGCGCGGTGCTTTCTCGTATAGCTGCCTGTTATATGGGGGGATAAGAGCCACTATGACCCCTTCACATCTCGCCAATAACCGCCACGTAATGAGAGTCACAGGACATCTAATCTAATGTCGAAATTTCTAATGAACTAGAATAAATGGCGACAACAAGACTCGTGTTCACACCCTGCGGTTGTCTTCATGTAACATTGTAGATCAGGCTGCAGTTTCTAAACGATTTCTTGTACATTTTCCTTATATAACGCAGTATAGGCTATTGTATTACATTATATAAGATTACACTACATTATATCAATCACATTATAATAAATAATATTACATTACAATATATTAGATTACATTACATTCTATTATATATTACATTATATAATATTGCAATACATTACATTATACTAGATTACATTACTTTATAATAAATAATATTACATTACATTATATTAGATTACATTGTATTATATTCCATCACATTATATTAGATTAGATTATATCACATTATATTAGATTAGATTATACTACATTATATTATACTATATTATATTAGATTACATCGTATTATATTATATAATATTACGTTACATTGTAACATGTAGTGTAATATTGAATTACACTACATTACATTATATTATAATATAGCACATTCCATTACATGACATCCCATTATATAATATTACATTATATTTAGAGATAAGGGAATGTTCAGTACAGGCGAAGCTCTTGATTAGCTCGGCAATCTGCTTATACGCCGGCTGTCTTTGAAGTCCATGTCGGTCCGTGCTGCTCCACCCCGGGTGCCTGGAAAAGCTGGATCCAGTCCTGGGAAACCTGTGATGACGCCCTTACTGGCACTTGATGTCAGACCCGGCCATCTCCTGATGTTGTGTCCCCTTTAAGAACAGAGATGAGCGCAGAACACCAGAGACAATTCTCCGCAGCCGCCATAAATCAACCAACTAAAGACGAGACCTTAAATATTTATTTGTCACTGCCAGAAAGAGACGGAATAACAAACGACTGTGGGACGACATCACAGGGAATACGTGACACCGCCAATGAATTAAGCGACTAACCGAAACGCGTCGGCCCTCCTGTAATCCCATCTTAAATGTTCTCTTCTTGCCTTTTTTTTTCACCTTTTAGAGAATTCAGCTTTTATGCAACAATTTCCTAAACACCTGCACCCACCGCGTCTCACATTAAAGTTATAGGGGGGCTGCGGCACGAAGCGATCAGCCATACTGTGCCTGTACTGCTCCCTGACTCTTTGTTTGGCGCAACGTCTATTTTAGTCCAGTATTTCCAGCTCTTATTAACCCCTCGCCATTCCAGGTGAGAATGTCAAATCTGTAACCAACGGGAACTCTTTAGAAAGGGTAGTTAACCCTTTACAATCAACAAGCATGTATGCCAGTATGTGTAGGACAAATGTCAGACACCCTCATAACTCAGGTTGCCGCCATTTAAAGGGGGGGTAATAAAAAAAAAATCCTTTCTAATCAACTGGTGTCAGAAAGTCATAGAGATTTGTAATTCATTATTACTATTTTAAAAAACTTCCAGTACTTATAAGCTGCTGTATGTCCTGCAGGAAGTGGTGTATTCTCTCCAGTCTGACACAGTGCTCTCTGCTGCCACCTCTGTCCATGTCAGGAACTGTCCAGAGCAGGAGAGGTTTTCTATGGGAATTTGCTGCTGCTCTGGACAGTTCCTGACATGGACAGAGGTGGCAGCAGAGAGCACTGTGTCAGACTGGAGAGAATACACCACTTCCTGCAGGACATGCAGCAGGTGATAAGTACTGGAACACTGGAGATTTTAGGTAGATTACAAATCTGTATAATTTTCTGACACCTGTTGATTTGAAAGAAATAAAAACTTTGCCAGAGTTCCCCTTTAACCTCCTAGATGCCACAGTCAGTAGTGATTACAACATCTATGTGGTCAGACTTTTATTCAGTCGATTCTGTATTATTGGAATTCTGCCAGACTATAGGACTCTCCTGTTTTCCACAACATTACAGTCTGGGGTGACCGCGTTTGCACCTCGGCCGTGCCGCTCGGAGCCATGCTGCCTCCATTTACCGTGCTGCAGCAATAACCCAGTTTGACGCAGACCGGATTTCATTGCATTGATTTATTCGCTTTTATCTGAGCTCCCCGCCGACTCCATTGGTAAAAACCAAAGGCTACAAAAATACAACCTGCAGCTCAGGAGGGAAGTTCAGCGCACAAATAAAACCCTGCGGCGAAACAAACAAACCCGGAGCCGTCGCCTGGTAATAAAGCCGAGAAATCACAGAAATCTCTCACTTTACTTCACTAAATATTATCTTTATATTAGAAGGTGATAGCACGGAGCTGCAGTATACAGTATACATCATCACTTCTAAAGCTGCAGCCACATTTCTTCCTCCCAAACTGCAGTGCATTGTGGGAGCTCCGATCACAGCTGCAGGATCGGGCTATGGTCACACACACCGCCTCTGGCCATTATTCTAGCTCACACTTACTGAGGACCCTCTTGGTTGCGTCTTTAATTAAAAAGATTATTGAGACTAATAGAAATGACGGTGAAGTCACTGTACTGTGTGAACAATGTAAAATAACGGCCGCAAATTAAAGACACAAACATTGGCGGATGTTGTTACTTAAAGGAGAAGTCCGGGTTATGTCAAGAGGCAGGACCCTGACACATCAAGTCCTGGGTGCACGCTCAAACCAGGAAGCGGCCGGGGGACTGAAAACCGAAGCAAAGGACAGCAGACCCCAGAGCTGTAGCCAGGGAGGAGGACAGCGGACCCCAGGGCTGGAGCCGGGAGGAGGACAGCGGACCCCAGGGCTGGAGCCGGGAGGAGGACAGCGGACCCCAGGGCTGGAGCCGGGAGGAGGACAGCGGACCCCAGGGCTGGAGCCGGGAGGAGGACAGCTGACCCAAGAGCTGGAGCCGGGAGGAGGACAGCGGATCCCAGGGCTGTAGCCAGGGAGGAGGACAGCGGACCCCAGGGCTGTAGCCAGGGAGGAGGACAGCGGACCCCAGGGCTGGAGCCGGGAGGAGGACAACAGATCCCAGGGCTGGAGCCGGGAGGAGGACAGCGGACCACAGGGCTGGAGCCGGGGAGGAGGACAGCGGACCCCAGGGCTGGAGCCGGGAGAAGGACAGCGGACCCCAGGGCTGGAGCCGGGAGGAGGACAGCTGACCCCAGAGCTGGAGCCGGGAGGAGGACAGCGGACCCCAGGGCTGGAGCCGGGAGGAGGACAGCTGACCCCAGGGCTGGAGCCGGGAGAAGGACAGCTGACCCAAGGGCTGGAGCCGGGAGGAGGACAGCTGACCCCAGAGCTGGAGCCTGTGAAGAGGACAGCGGATCCCAGGGCTGGAGCCGGGAGGAGGACAGCGGATCCCAGGGCTGGAGCCGGGAGAAGGACAGCGGACCCCAGGGCTGAAGCCGGGAGGAGGACAGCGGATCCCAGGGCTGGAGCCAGGGAGGAGGACAGCGGACCCCAGAGCTGGAGCCGGGAGGAGGACAGCGGATCCCAGGGCTGGAGCCGGGAGGAGGACAGCGGACCCCAGGGCTGGAGCCAGGGAGGAGGACAGCGGACCCCAGGGCTGAAGCCGGGAGGAGGACAGCGGATCCCAGGGCTGGAGCCGGGAGGAGGACAGCGGACCCCAGGGCTGGAGCCGGGAGGAGGACAGCGGACCCCAGAGCTGGAGCCAGGAGGAGGACAGCGGACCCCAGGGCTGGAGCCAGGGAGGAGGACAGCGGACCCCAGGGCTGGAGCCGGGAGGAGGACGGTGGACCCCAGAGCTGGAGCCGGGAGGAGGACAGCGGACCCCAGGGCTGGAGCCGGGAGGAGGACAGCGGATCCCAGGGCTGGAGCCTGTGAAGAGGACAGCGGATCCCAGGGCTGGAGCCAGGGAGGAGGACAGCGGACCCCAGGGCCTGAGCCGGGAGAAGGACAGCGGAGCGGACCCCAGAGCTGGAGCCGGGGAGGAGGACAGAGGACCCCTGTGCTGGAGCCGGGGAGGAGGACAGCGGACCCCAGGGCTGGAGCCGGGAGGAGGACAGTGGACCCCTGTGCTGGAGCCAGGGAGGTGGACGGCGGATCCCAGGGCTGGAGCCATGGAGGAGGACAGCGGACCCCAGGGCTGGAGCCGGGAGGAAGACAGCGGACCCCAGGGCTGGAGCCGGGAGGAGGACAGCGGATTCCAGGGCTGGAGCCAGGGAGGAGGATGTCGGACCCCAGGGCTGGAGTCGGGGAGGAGGATGGTGGACCCCAGGGCTGGAGCCGGGGAGGAGGACAGCGGACCCCAGGGCTGGAGCCGGGGAGGAGGACAGCGGACCCCAGGGCTGGAGCCGGGGAGGAGGACGGTGGACCCCAGGGCTGGAGCCTGAGAGGAGGACAGTGGACCCCAGGGCTGGAGACAGGGAGGAGGATAGCAGACCGAGCTGGAGCCGAGAAGGAGGATGGCGGACCCCAGAGCTGGAGCCGGGGAGGAGGATAGCGGACCCCAGGGCTGGAGCTGGGAGGGGGACAGCGGACCCCAGAGCTGGAGCCAGAAAGGAGGACAGCGGACCGGGCTGGAGCTGAGGAGGAAGATGGTGGACCAAAGGGCTGGCGCCGAGGAGGACAGTGGACCGCAGGGCTGAAGCCGGAGAGGAGAAGGACGGTGAACCCCAGGGCTGGAGCCGGGGAGGAGGACGGCGGACCTCTGGGCTGGAGCCAGGGAGGAAGACAGCCGACCTCTGGGCTGGGGCCGGGAAGGAGGATGGCGGACCGCAGGGTTGGGGCCGGGAAGGAGGACGTCGGACTCCTGTGCTGGAGCCAGGGAGGAGGATAGCGGACCCCAGGGCTGGAGCCGGGGAGGAGGATAGCGGACCCCAGAGCTGGAGCCGGGGAGGAGGATAGCGGATCCCAGGGCTGGAGCCAGGGAGGAGGATAGCGGACCTCAGGGCTGGAGCCAGGGAGGAGGATAGCGGACCAAGCTGGAGCAGAGGAGGTGGATGGCGGACCCCAGAGCTGGAGCCGGGGAGGAGGATAGCGGACACCAGGGCTGGAGCCGGGGAGGAGGATAGCGGACCCCAGGGCTGGAGCCGGGGAGGAGGATAGCGGACCAAGCTGGAGCCGAGGAGGAGGATGGCGGACCCCAGAGCTGGAGCCGGGGAGGAGGATAGCGGACCCCAGGGCTGGAGCCGGGGAGGAGGATAGCGGACCCCAGGGCTGGAGCCGGGGAGGAGGATAGCGGACCCCAGGGCTGGAGCCAGGGAGGAGGATAGCGGACCCCAGGGCTGGAGCCGGGGAGGAGGATAGCGGACCAAGCTGGAGCCGAGGAGAAGGATGGCGGACCCCAGAGCTGGAGCCGGGGAGGAGGATAGCGGACCCCAGAGCTGGAGCCGAGGAGAAGGATGGCGGACCCCAGAGCTGGAGCCGGGGAGGAGGATAGCGGACCCCAGGGCTGGAGCCGGGGAGGAGGATAGCGGACCAAGCTGGAGCCGGGGAGGAGGATAGCGGACCCCAGGGCTGGAGCCAGGGAGGAGGATAGCGGACCAAGCTGGAGCCGGGGAGGAGGATGGCGGACCCCAGGGCTGGAGCCAGAAAGGAGGACAGCGGACCGGGCTGGAGCTGGGGAGGAGGAAAGGAGGACCCCAGGGCTGAAGCCGGAGAGGAGGACGGCGGACCTCTAGGCTGGGGCCGGGAAGGAGGATGATGAGGAGGGTGATGAGCAGGATGTGGATGATGAGGAGGAGGATGTGGATGATGATGATGAGGGTGATGAGGAGGATGATGAGGAGGGTGATGAGGAGGATGTGGATGATGATGATGAGGAGGAGGGTGATGATGAGGAGGATGTTTGCAGCAGTCACCATTGTTCCCTTGCTCTCACAGGAGCCTCATTAGCTGTTACAGAGAGATAATGAATTCCATGGAGTCGGCTGAGCCCAAGCTGTGGAGTCTGGGAGCCGCGCAGGAAGCTGGATGACGCTGCTCCGAGCCCTGGACCCTGACACTGGGCAGAGCGGAGATCACAGAGCGGAGATCACAGCTAATCGCCAGCATCTTCTGCCTGGGTTTTAGCTCCAGCTGCCGGTGCAGGGAAACATCTCTGATTCTTCCTCTGTTATAGAGAGACGAGGATGAGGAGCTTTCACTTTCTTTACATACTTTTGGGGGTGATCGTCTTGTCTGAGATGTAAAGGGGTATTTCACTATATATATATATTCATTCTTTCAAATCAACTGGTGCCAGAAAGGGACAGAAATTTAAAATTTGCTTCTTTTAAAACTCTCCAGTCTTCCAGTACTTATCAGTTGCTGTATGTCCTGCAGGAAGTGGTGTAATCTCTCCAGTCTGACACACTGCTCTCTGCTGCCACCTCTGTCCATGTCAGGAACTGTCCAGAGCAGCAGCAAAACCCCATAGAAAACCTCTCCTGTTCTGGGCAGTTCCTGACATGGACAGAGGTGGCAGCAGAGAGCACTGTGTCAGACTGGCGAGAATACAACACTTCCTGCAGGACATACAGCAGCTGATAAGTACTGGAATAATTGATATTTTATAATAGTTAGCTTGGAGGTAGTAAGGCTTCCTATGAAGAGTGCCCAAATCCTGGAGGAATATCATTGAAGTTAAGGAAAGGTGCCTAGTGTCCTTGTAGCACAGCTGGGACCTGCAGGGCTTTAGGCTTAGGGACTATTGCGGCTATCACACTTTATTAAACGTTCTACCAAGTTTATTCATTATAAGATTGTTACATTGCCCTTCCACCACCAGGGGCGCCCTTCCTTCATTCTCACCATCTACAGTGTTATTCTCAGTACCGCTATAACTATACCATCCTCACCATCTACATTACAGTGTATATAACATCCTCATAACAATGCCATCTAAAAACACAGCCATCCATACTACCATCTACTGTACCCCTATAGCAGTGCCATCCATACTACCATCTACTGTACCCCTATAGCAGTGCCATCCATACTGCCATTTACAGTACCCCTATAGCAGTGCCATCCATACTGCCACCTACTGTACCCCTATAGCAGTGCCATCCATACTACCATCTACTGTACCCCTATAGCAGTGCCATCCATACTACCATCTACTGTACCCCTATAGCAGTGCCATCCATACTACCATCTACTGTACCCCTATAGCAGTGCCATCCATACTACCATCTACTGTACCCCTATAGCAGTGCCATCCATACTGCCACCTACTGTACCCCATAGCAGTGCCATCCATACTACCATCTACTGTACCCCTATAGCAGTGCCATCCATACTACCATCTACTGTACCCCTATAGCAGTGCCATCCATACTACCATCTACTGTACCCCTATAGCAGTGCCATCCATACTACCATCTACTGTACCCCTATAGCAGTGCCATCCATACTGCCACCTACTGTACCCCATAGCAGTGCCATCCATACTGCCATCTACTGTACCCCATAGCAGTGCCATCCATACTGCCACCTACTGTACCCCTATAGCAGTGCCATCCATACTACCATCTACTGTACCCCTATAGCAGTGCCATCCATACTACCATCTACTGTACCCCTATAGCAGTGCCATCCATACTACCATCTACTGTACCCCTATAGCAGTGCCATCCATACTACCATCTACTGTACCCCTATAGCAGTGCCATCCATACTACCATCTACTGTACCCCTATAGCAGTGCCATCCATACTACCATCTACTGTACCCCTATAGCAGTGCCATCCATACTACCATCTACTGTACCCCTATAGCAGTGCCATCCATACTGCCACCTACTGTACCCCATAGCAGTGCCATCCATACTGCCATCTACTGTACCCCATAGCAGTGCCATCCATACTGCCACCTACTGTACCCCTATAGCAGTGCCATCCATACTACCATCTACTGTACCCCTATAGCAGTGCCATCCATACTACCATCTACTGTACCCCTATAGCAGTGCCATCCATACTACCATCTACTGTACCCCTATAGCAGTGCCATCCATACTACCATCTACTGTACCCCTATAGCAGTGCCATCCATACTACCATCTACTGTACCCCTATAGCAGTGCCATCCATACTACCATCTACTGTACCCCTATAGCAGTGCCATCCATACTACCATCTACTGTACCCCTATAGCAGTGCCATCCATACTGCCATCTACTGTACCCCATAGCAGTGCCATCCATACTGCCATCTACTGTACCCCATAGCAGTGCCATCCATACTGCCACCTACTGTACCCCTATAGCAGTGCCATCCATACTACCATCTACTGTACCCCTATAGCAGTGCCATCCATACTACCATCTACTGTACCCCTATAGCAGTGCCATCCATACTACCATCTACTGTACCCCTATAGCAGTGCCATCCATACTACCATCTACTGTACCCCTATAGCAGTGCCATCCATACTACCATCTACTGTACCCCTATAGCAGTGCCATCCATACTACCATCTACTGTACCCCTATAGCAGTGCCATCCATACTACCATCTACTGTACCCCTATAGCAGTGCCATCCATACTGCCACCTACTGTACCCCATAGCAGTGCCATCCATACTGCCATCTACTGTACCCCATAGCAGTGCCATCCATACTGCCACCTACTGTACCCCTATAGCAGTGCCATCCATACTACCATCTACTGTACCCCTATAGCAGTGCCATCCATACTACCATCTACTGTACCCCTATAGCAGTGCCATCCATACTACCATCTACTGTACCCCTATAGCAGTGCCATCCATACTGCCACCTACTGTACCCCATAGCAGTGCCATCCATACTGCCATCTACTGTACCCCATAGCAGTGCCATCCATACTGCCACCTACTGTACCCCATAGCAGTGCCATCCATACTGCCATCTACTGTACCCCATAGCAGTGCCATCCATACTGCCACCTACTGTACCCCTATAGCAGTGCCATCCATACTACCATCTACTGTACCCCTATAGCAGTGCCATCCATACTACCATCTACTGTACCCCTATAGCAGTGCCATCCATACTACCATCTACTGTACCCCTATAGCAGTGCCATCCATACTACCATCTACTGTACCCCTATAGCAGTGCCATCCATACTACCATCTACTGTACCCCTATAGCAGTGCCATCCATACTACCATCTACTGTACCCCTATAGCAGTGCCATCCATACTACCATCTACTGTACCCCTATAGCAGTGCCATCCATACTGCCACCTACTGTACCCCATAGCAGTGCCATCCATACTGCCATCTACTGTACCCCATGGCAGTGCCATCCATACTGCCACCTACTGTACCCCTATAGCAGTGCCATCCATACTACCATCTACTGTACCCCTATAGCAGTGCCATCCATACTACCATCTACTGTACCCCTATAGCAGTGCCATCCATACTACCATCTACTGTACCCCTATAGCAGTGCCATCCATACTACCATCTACTGTACCCCTATAGCAGTGCCATCCATACTACCATCTACTGTACCCCTATAGCAGTGCCATCCATACTACCAACTACTGTACCCCTATAGCAGTGCCATCCATACTACCATCTACTGTACCCCTATAGCAGTGCCATCCATACTGCCACCTACTGTACCCCATAGCAGTGCCATCCATACTGCCATCTACTGTACCCCATAGCAGTGCCATCCATACTGCCACCTACTGTACCCCTATAGCAGTGCCATCCATACTACCATCTACTGTACCCCTATAGCAGTGCCATCCATACTACCATCTACTGTACCCCTATAGCAGTGCCATCCATACTACCATCTACTGTACCCCTATAGCAGTGCCATCCATACTGCCACCTACTGTACCCCATAGCAGTGCCATCCATACTGCCATCTACTGTACCCCATAGCAGTGCCATCCATACTGCCACCTACTGTACCCCATAGCAGTGCCATCCATACTGCCATCTACTGTACCCCATAGCAGTGCCATCTATACTGCCATCTACTGTACCCCTATAGCAGTGCCATCCATACTACCATCTACTGTACCCCTATAGCAGTGCCATCCATACTACCATCTACTGTACCCCTATAGCAGTGCCATCCATACTACCATCTACTGTACCCCTATAGCAGTGCCATCCATACTGCCACCTACTGTACCCCTATAGCAGTGCCATCCATACTACCATCTACTGTACCCCTATAGCAGTGCCATCCATACTGCCACCTACTGTACCCCTATAGCAGTGCCATCCATACTACCATCTACTGTACCCCATAGCAGTGCCATCCATACTGCCACCTACAGTACCCCTATAGCAGTGCCATCTATACTGCCACCTACTGTACCCCTATAGCAGTGCCATCCATACTGCCACCTACTGTACCCCTATAGCAGTGCCATCCATACTACCATCTACTGTACCCCTATAGCAGTGCCATCCATACTGCCATCTACTGTACCCCATAGCAGTGCCATCCATACTGCCATCTACTGTACCCCATAGCAGTGCCATCCATACTGCCATCTACTGTACCATTATAGCAGTGCCATCCATACTACCATCTACTGTACCCCATAGCAGTGACATCCATACTACCATCTACTGTACCCCAAAGCAGTGCCATCCATACTGCCATCTACTGTACCCCTATAGCATTGCCATCCATACTACCATCTACTGTACCCCTATAGCAGTGCCATCCATACTGCCACCTACTGTACCCCTATAGCAGTGCCATCCATACTGCCACCCACTGTACTCCTATAGAAGTGCCATCCATACAGCCACTTACGGTACCCCCATAGCAGTGCCATCTACACTGCCATCTACTGTATCCCTATAGCAGTTCCCTCCATACTGCTATCTACTGTACCCCCAGAGCAGTGCCATCCATACTGCCACTTACTGTTCCCCCATAGCAGTGCTATCCATACTGTCACCTACTGTACCCCTATAGCAGTGCCATCTATACTGCCACCTACTGTACCCCTATAGCAGTGCCATCCATACTGGCACTTACTGTACCTCTATAGCATTGCCATCCATACAGCCACCTACTGTACCCCTATGGCAGTACCATCCATACTGGCTCCCCTTATAGGCCCATGCCATCAGTGTGCAGATGATACATATATTATATACACCAGTACATTGCGGGTATCTGCTCTGTGAATCAGCAATCATGTCGGCACTGATGTCTTTTCCCAGCAGTCTCCGGGCTCTTCCATAACCGGCATCTATCTGTGATTTGGAGAAGCGTTCTCATTCTGACTTCCCCGCTATCAGTAAATCTGAAATTAATTCTGGGCCCTGCCTGCTGCCGGTGACTGGTGGGTGTGAATGGGGCTTATTGAGGTAATTATACATCCGGACGGCGGGAGCGCTCCCTCCCCTGCTGCTGCATTGGCTCTTACAGAAGCCGTAATAGCCATCCTCTTATTTGCAGACAAGCAGAGCTGGAAGCACAATCTGTAAAATACACAAGAATTTGGCAGAAGACGACTAATCAGGATAATGGTGGTTTATAAAGGCCGGTTAGATATATAATAGCCGTCCCTTGTCCAAAGCAAATGCAGATTATGGGGAGAAAGAAAACGCAAAGAAGAAATTAAGTCCAGAAATCGATGAAATTCACTGCAATTAGCCGACCGCCTCACGTCCTCTTCTACAGAGGGATAGCTGGATTATAGTGTATCACATAGACAGAGATGTAACATTGTATCTCCTACAGGGAGATAGCTGGATTATAGTGTATCACATAGACAGAGATGTAACAATGTATCTTCTACAGAGGGATAGCTGGATTATAGTGTATCGCATAGACAGATCTGTAACATTGTATATCCTACAGAGGGATAGCTGGATTATAGTGTATCACATAGACAGAGATGTAACATTGTATCTCCTACAGGGAGATAGCTGGATTATAGTGTATCACATAGACAGAGATGTAACATTGTATCTTCTACAGAGGGATAGCTGGATTATAGTGTATCACATAGACAGAGATGTAACATTGTATCTCCTACAGGGAGATAGCTGGATTATAGTGTATCACATAGACAGAGATGTAACATTGTATCTCCTACAGGGAGATAGCTGGATTATAGTGTATCACATAGACAGAGATGTAACATTGTATCTTCTACAGAGGGATAGCTGGATTATAGTGTATCACATAGACAGAGATGTAACATTGTATCTCCTACAGGGGAATAGCTGGATTATAGTGTATCGCATAGACAGATCTGTAACATTGTATATCCTACAGGGGGATAGCTGGATTATAGTGTATCACATAGACAGATCTGTAACATTGTATATCCTACAGGGGGATAGCTGGATTATAGTGTATCGCATAGACGGATCTGTAACATTGTATCTCCTACAGGGGGATAGCTGGAATATAGTGTATCGTATAGACAGAGATGTAACAATGTATCTCTTACAGAGAGATAGCTGGATTATAGTGTACCGCATAGACAGATCTGTAATATTGTATCTCCTACAGGGGGATAGCTGGATTATAGTGTATCGCATAGATTGATCTGTAACATTGTATCTCCTACAGAGGGATAGCTGGAATATAGTGTATCGCATAGATAGATCTGTAACATTGTATCTCCTACAGATGGATAGCTGGATTATAGTGTATCGCATAGACGGATCTGTAACATTGTATCTCCTCCAGGGGGATAGCTGGATTATAGTGTATCGCATAGACAGATCTGTAACATTGTATATCCTACAGGGGGATAGCTGGATTATAGTGTATCGCATAGACGGATCTGTAACATTGTATCTCCTACAGGGGGATAGCTGGAATATAGTGTATCACATAGACAGAGATGTAACATTGTATCTCTTACAGAGCGATAGCTGGAATATAGTGTATCGCATAGACAGAGATGTAACATTGTATCTCCTACAGGGGGATAGCTGGATTATAGTGTATCGCATAGACAGATCTGTAACATTGTATCTCCCACAGGGGGATAGCTGGAATATAGTGTATCACATAGACAGAGATGTAACATTGTATCTCCTACAGGGGGATAGCTGGAATATAGTGTATCGTATAGACGGATCTGTAACATTGTATCTCCTACAGAGGGATAGCTGGATTATAGTGTATCGCATAGACAGATATGTAACATTGTATCTCCTACAGAGGGATAGCTGGAATATAGTGTATCGCATAGACAGATCTGTAACATTGTATCTCCCACAGAGGGATAGCTGGAATATAGTGTATCGCACAGACGGATCTGTAACATTGTATCTCCTACAGGGGGATAGCTGGAATATAGTGTATCGTATAGACAGAGATATAACATTGTATCTCCTACAGAGGGATAGCTGGAATATAGTGTATCGCACAGACTGATCTGTAACATTGTATCTCCTACAGGGGGATAGCTGGAATATAGTGTATCGTATAGACAGAGATGTAACATTGTATCTCTTACAGGGGGATAGCTGGATTATAGTGTATCGCATAGACAGATCTGTAACATTGTATATCCTACAGAGGGATAGCTGGAATATAGTGTATCGCACAGACTGATCTGTAACATTGTATCTCCTACAGAGGGATAGCTGGATCATAGTGTATCGCATAGACAGATCTGTAACATTGTATCTCCTACAGAGGGATAGCTGGAATATAGTGTATCGCACAGACTGATCTGTAACATTGTATCTCCTACAGGGGGATAGCTGGAATATAGTGTATCGTATAGACAGAGATGTAACATTGTATCTCCTACAGAGGGATAGCTGGAATATAGTGTATCGCATAGACAGAGATGTAACATTGTATCTCCTACAGGGGGATAGCTGGAATATAGTGTATCGCACAGACGGATCTGTAACATTGTATCTTCTACAGGGGGATAGCTGGAATATAGTGTATCGCACAGACGGATCTGTAACATTGTATCTTCTACAGGGGGATAGCTGGAATATAGTGTATCGCACAGACTGATCTGTAACATTGTATCTCCTACAGGGGGATAGCTGGAATATAGTGTATCGCATAGACAGAGATGTAACATTGTATCTCCTACAGAGGGATAGCTGGAATATAGTGTATCGCATAGACAGATATGTAACATTGTATCTCCTACAGGGGGATAGCTGGATTATAGTGTATCGCACAGACTGATCTGTAACATTGTATCTCATAGTCACATCTGTAACATTGTGTGTGTGTGTGTGTGTGTGTGTATATATATATATATATATATATATATATATATATATATATATATAAAATCGCTGCCGCTCGTGGTTGTGACACCAGGAGGACTGGATAGAATATGAGGTCACACAATGAGACGGCTCCAGTTATTAGAGGAGAAATCCTCAGCACCATGAAGCTGATCACCAGTCGCTCCTCCACATCTGTCTATCAGCTCTGTAGAGCTCTTCTGCGTTGTATCCGATATGGCGGCGGCGGCGCGGCTCCGTGTGACCGCTCTCCTCCATCCTCTTCACACGCTCTCTGCTTCTGGTTACATCCACTTCATGGACGTTCTTTATCAGGAATCAGAGCACTTTGAGCCTTTGGCTGAAAAGTGAAGATGGTGGAAAAATAAAAGCAGCAATGACATAGAGGAGAGGCACCGGGTGTGATGGAGGCCGACACGCTACAGCTCACAATCATTCACCCACTGAAGAATATCCCAAATCCTGCCATGAAAGAAGGAAGAAGGGAAGAGAGAAGGAAAGGAGGAAAGAAGGAAGGAAGGAGGGAAGAGAGAAGAAAAGGAGGAAGGGAGAGGGGAAGGAAGGAAGAGAGAAGGAAAGGAGGAAGGGAGGGGGGAAGGAAGGAAGAGAGAAGGAAAGGAGGAAGGGAGGGGGGAAGGAAGAATTGAAGGAGGGAAGAGAGGAAGAAAGGAAGGAAGGAAGGAAGGAAGGAAGGAAGGAAAGAAGGGAGGAAGAAAGGAAGGAAGGAAAGAAGGGAGGAAGAAAGGAAGGGAGGAAGGGAGGGGGGAAGAAGGGAAGAGAGAAGAAAAGGAGGAAGGGAGGGGGGAAGGAAGGAAGAGAGAAGGAATGGAGGGGGGAAGGAAGAATTGAAGGAGGGAAGAGAGGAAGGAAGGAAGGAAGGAAGGAAGGAAGGAAGGAAAGAAGGGAGGAAGAAAGGAAGGAAGGGAGGAAGAAAGGGAGGAAGGAAGGAAGAAAGGGAGGAAGGAAGGAGGGAGGAAGGGGGAAAGGAATGAAGGAGGGAAGAGAGGAAGGGAGGAAGGAAGGAAGAGAGAAAGGGAGGGAGGAAGGAAGGAAAGGGAGAGGGGAAGGTAGGAAGGGGGGAGGAAGGAAGAGAAGGAAGGGAGGGGGAGTGGAAGGAGGGAATGGAGGCGGGTGAAAGAAGGAAGGAAGGAGGGGGGAGGAAAGAAGGAAGCGAGGAAGGAAGAGAGAAGGGAGGAAGTAAGAAAGGGAGGAGAGAAGGAAGTAAAGAAGAGAATAGGGAGAAAGCAAATGAGGGAAAGAAGAAGGGAAGAGAGAAGGAAAGGAGGAAGGAAGGTGGGAAGGAAGGAAGAATTGAAGGAGGGAAGAGAGGAAGGAAAGGGGAAGTAATGAAGAAGGGAAGAGAGGAAGGTAGATAGGAAGGAAGGGAGGGGGGACGGAAGGAGGGAATGGAGGGGGGTGGAAGAGAGAAGGGAGGAAGCTGTGGCAGCTCGGTGGGTAACTAGGGTAGTGAGAGGTCCCAGGTCCCTGCACTGGGCTGAGCAGGCTTCCCAGGATATCCCAGAATAGCCATGCGTTCCAGTAGGATACTGTTAGGAATGTGACTTTGCGCTCCCCGGTCTGTGCCAGGCGGCCGAGGAAGCGCTGAATTTTTGTCTGTGTTTGCATAGGAATTGTGTCTGAACTGTGTTTTACTTCAGCCACACCTGCCTTGCCTGTGAGAGATCTGGCAGTGCAGGGGTTACTGCACTGCTAGGTCTGTTCAGCTGAGCTTGGTGCTGGAATCAGGGCTGCTCCAATCAGCTGCTGGACCTAAGCTCTTACCCTGGATAAAAAGCAGTCAGATCCTCAGTTCCCCGCTGGCTATTAGTTGTCACTAGTCCCAGCTCCCCTACTCCTTTCCCAGCGTTCCCTGTCCTAATCCCCTTGCTATTGCTCTGCCCGTGTTCTGACCTCTTGCTTGACATTTGACTATCCGCTCTCCTTCTGATTTTGTACTGCGTTGTCTGTTTGGTTTTGACCCTGTTAGTTGACTATCCTCTATTGTGTTTTGTTTGTCTGTCTACGTTTTGTGTATTCACCTACGCAGTGTAGGGACCGACTCCGTGGTTGTCCGCGACCGTTTAGGGTCGACCGAGGCAAGTAGGCAGGTGACAGTGGGTGGGTTCAGATCTAGGGTCACTGTCTCTTGTCTTGTCTACGCCTGCCAGTCCTGACAGAATAGCCAGCCTTATAAAAAAAAAAAAAAAAAAAAAAATTTTTTTTTGCAGTCACCTTGCATCATGGACGCCATGGAGGCTCTGGTTAACCAGATGCAAGGTCTGAACACGCTGGTTCAGAACCTTGCTGAGCGCGTCCAGGAGCAAGAGACTGCACCACGACAGGTGACCATGACCACCCCTCTACCTCTGGAACCTCCTGTGCAGCTCCCTGAAAAGTTTAAGGGAGACAGGAAGAGTTTCCGAACATTTAGAGAGGGGTGTAAGTTGTTTTTTCGTTTGCGCCCCTGCTCCTCTGGGGGCGAGGACCAAAGGGTGGGCATTATTATGTCCCTCTTGCAGGGTCCTCCTCAGGAGTGGGCTTTTTCATTGTCCCCTGGATCCATGGAGTTGACCTCCGTGAATCAATTTTTTGCTGCCCTAGGGCTATTATATGATGACCCAGACCAGGCGGCAGTAGCAGAGCATCAGCTTACTTCTCTGAGACAGGGTAAGAGACCTGTAGAAGAATATTGTGCTGAGTTCCGGCAGTGGTGTGTACCATCCGGCTGGAACGATCCAGCTCTGCGTTGCCAGTTCCGGATGGGGTTGTCGGATCAGCTTAAAGATCTATTGGTAGTGTACCCTACCCCTGATACTTTAGAGGGGACCATGACATTAGCCATACGGGTGGACAGACGACTCAGAGACAGACGCAGAGAGAAAGACACCCCTGAATCTTCTAAAACCCTGTCCTCTGCTGTTTCTACTCCTAAGTTAAGTCCTTCTTTTCCCCGATTGCAAGATGAACCCATGCAACTCGGGGTTGCGGATGCCAAGATTAGACGGGCTTACCGCCTACAACATAATCTCTGCTTGTACTGTGGAAAGGCCGGACACCGGGTGAGGGAATGTACCTCCAAACCAGAACCACCTCCGGAAAAACTCCAGCGCCTGAGTGACGATCGAGGGGGTCACTCAGGTGCCCAGGTACCTCTTGAAAAGAAAAACAAATTAATGTTGCCTATTTCTTTGTTTTTGGGAGACAAATCTGTTTCTGGTTACGCTCATGTGGATTCGGGGGCCTCGGCCAACTTCATTAATTCTGCATTCTGGTCAGCTCTGGGAATATGCCCGCTTCAGCTTAGATGTCCGTTGACTATTACTGGTGCTGATTTTACACCCCTGGCCCAGGGTAAAGTCAGGTACATTACTCCTTCTATGGAGGTGCAGGTTGGGTCAGTACACAAGGAGATTCTTGATTTTCTGGTCATGGATAACTTGTCTTCTGACATAATTTTGGGTTTGCCCTGGTTGGAACAACATAATCCTGTATTTGATTGGTCCACTAAGGAGTTGATTAAATGGGGTTCTAAGTGTTCTTCTCACTGTATTGCATTAAATGTCACAGACTGCTCTACTATGGAGGGAGAGATTCCTGAGTTTGTAGCTGACTTTGCTGATGTGTTTGATGAAAAATCTGTGGAAGTTCTGCCACCGCACCGTCCGTACGATTGTGCTATTGATTTGATTCCAGGGTCCAAATATCCTAAGGGGAGAATTTTTAATTTGTCCAGACCCGAGAGGGAGGCCATGCGAGAATACATCCAGGATAGTCTTCGCAAAGGTCATATTCGTCCCTCTTGCTCTCCGTTAGGTGCTGGTTTCTTTTTTGTGGGGAAGAAAGATGGTGGACTTAGACCCTGCATAGATTACCGTGAACTTAATAAGATCACCATTAAGAATCAGCACCCCCTTCCTCTTATTCCGGATCTGTTTAATCAGATTGTGGGTGCTCAGTGGTTCTCCAAGATTGATCTTCGTGGGGCCTACAATCTGATTCGAATAAGAGAAGGGGATGAATGGAAAACTGCCTTCAATACCCCTGAAGGGCATTTTGAATACCTAGTCATGCCCTTTGGGTTAAGTAACGCGCCGGCAGTTTTTCAGCACTTTGTAAATGATGTCTTTCGCAAATATCTTGGTCAGTTTCTGGTAGTATACCTGGACGACATCTTAATTTTTTCACCAGATTGGTCCTCTCATGTTTGTCATGTCCGTAAGGTATTGGAGTTACTCCGACAGAATCACCTCTACGCTAAATTGTCCAAGTGCCAGTTCGGGATCCAGAAAGTCTCTTTTCTTGGTTATATTATCACCCCTAACTCTTTTTGTATGGACCCCCTTAAAGTGACCGCTATTGAGAAATGGGAACGCCCAACTAACCTCAAGGCCCTGCAACGGTTTTTGGGGTTTGCCAATTACTATAGAAAATTTATTAAGGGGTTCTCTGTCATTGCTAAACCATTAACTGATTTGACCAGAAAAGGGGCAGATCTGGTGAACTGGAGCCCCGAAGCCGTACAGGCATTTGGACAGTTGAAGAGGTGTTTCTCTGAAGCTCCAATCCTTATTCAGCCTGATCCTGAGCAACCATTTATCATTGAGGTGGATGCTTCGGAGGTAGGGGTTGGAGCAGTTCTCTCACAGGGTCCTGTGACACTGACTAACTTAAGCCCTGTAGCCTACTTTTCAAGAAAATTCTCTAAAACAGAGTGTAATTATGATATCGGCAACAGAGAACTACTGGCCATTAAGTGGGCCTTTGATGAATGGAGACATTTTCTTGAAGGGGCTAAGCATAAGATTAAGGTTTTAACTGACCATAAGAACCTATTATACCTGGACAAGGCTAAACGCCTTACCCCCCGGCAAGCCAGGTGGGCATTATTCTTTACCCGGTTTAATTTTGAGATTACCTTTCGTCCTGGTTCTAAAAATGTCCGAGCTGATGCCCTGTCTCGCAGCTTTGATGTCAGCAGTGCCCCCAGGGAAGAACCTGAGACTATTTTAACACCAGGAGTGGTCATTGCCACTCTCCAACCTGAACTTGCTGCTCAGGTGGTAAACTCACAGTCCCTAGCACCCAGGAATACTCCAGATGGGAAACTCTTTGTACCTCCTAATCTTAGACTCAGGGTTCTTGAAGAGACCCATTGTTCTGTATTAGCAGGTCACCCGGGCATTGCTGGCACAAAGTATTTGCTCTCACGTTGTTATTGGTGGCCTACTTGGGCCAGAGATGTTAAACTGTTTGTTGAGGCCTGTGAGGTCTGTGCCAGGTCCAAGGTCCCTCGCAGATTACCCGAAGGTCTTTTACATCCTCTACCTTTACCTGAGAGACCTTGGACTCACCTTTCAATGGACTTCATCACTGACTTGCCGCCATCAAAAGGAAAGACTGTCATCTGGGTTGTTGTTGATAGATTCTCCAAAATGTGCCATCTCATTCCCCTTAAGAAACTTCCTAATTCACGTACTTTAGCATCTTTGTTTATCAATCATATTCTACGGCTACATGGGGTGCCAGAGAACATTGTATCTGATAGAGGGGTGCAGTTTGTGTCTAAGTTCTGGAGGGAGTTCTGTGGTCGATTGGGCACTTTATTATCATTTTCATCTGCCTTTCACCCTCAGAGCAATGGGCAAACTGAAAGAGTGAACCAGTCATTGGAACAATTTCTCAGATGCTTTGTTTCTGGTGCCCAGGACAAATGGAAGGAGTATTTGTCCTTGGCAGAATTTGCCCTCAATAATAGGGAAAATCAATCTATCAAAATGTCGCCGTTTTTCTGTAATTATGGTTTTCATCCAAGGTATTCATCTGCGCATGCTTCTGAATCTGTTAACCCGTCCGCTGAAAAGACCTATAGTAGACTGTGCACAGTCTGGGCTCGAGCTCTTGAGAGCTTGGTTAAAGCCCAAGAATCTTCTAAAAGACAAGCCAACAAAAGACGCATATCTGGCCCAGAGTATTGTGTGGGTGACAAAGTGTGGCTTTCCACCAAAAACTTGAAGCTTAGGGTTCCGTCCGGAAAGCTAGCACCTAAATATATTGGTCCATATGCCATTACTGAAATCATTAACCCTGTTTCTTTCAGGTTACAACTGCCAAGAACCATGCGCATTCATAATGTGTTTCACAAATCTTTATTAAAGATGTATGTTACTCCAGTGTTGCCATCTACTCCCCCTGCCCCTCTGGTCGTTCAGGGGGATCTTGAGTTTGAAGTGGAAAAGATTCTGGACTCTCGTCGGGTGCAGAACTCTGTCCAATACCTCATCCATTGGAAGGGGTTCGGCCCAGAAGAGCGAACTTGGGTGGCGAGCAAAGATATTCATGCTCCTCGTCTCATACGCCAGTTCCATGCTCGCAATCCCTCTAAGCCGAGTCCTTTGAAAGAGGGTCCGGAGGCCCCTCATAAGAGGGGGGGTACTGTTAGGAATGTGACTTTGCGCTCCCCGGTCTGTGCCAGGCGGCCGAGGAAGCGCTGAATTTTTGTCTGTGTTTGCATAGGAATTGTGTCTGAACTGTGTTTTACTTCAGCCACACCTGCCTTGCCTGTGAGAGATCTGGCAGTGCAGGGGTTACTGCACTGCTAGGTCTGTTCAGCTGAGCTTGGTGCTGGAATCAGGGCTGCTCCAATCAGCTGCTGGACCTAAGCTCTTACCCTGGATAAAAAGCAGTCAGATCCTCAGTTCCCCGCTGGCTATTAGTTGTCACTAGTCCCAGCTCCCCTACTCCTTTCCCAGCGTTCCCTGTCCTAATCCCCTTGCTATTGCTCTGCCCGTGTTCTGACCTCTTGCTTGACATTTGACTATCCGCTCTCCTTCTGATTTTGTACTGCGTTGTCTGTTTGGTTTTGACCCTGTTAGTTGACTATCCTCTATTGTGTTTTGTTTGTCTGTCTACGTTTTGTGTATTCACCTACGCAGTGTAGGGACCGACTCCGTGGTTGTCCGCGACCGTTTAGGGTCGACCGAGGCAAGTAGGCAGGTGACAGTGGGTGGGTTCAGATCTAGGGTCACTGTCTCTTGTCTTGTCTACGCCTGCCAGTCCTGACAGATACATAGCCGCTATCTGCAGCTTTGTTCTACTAGGGTCAGAACCTAGCTCAGGTGTGCTGCCCTGTTTCATGTAGAGAGTATCCCTGGCATGGACAAGGTTTCCTGCAGGCTAGCATAAGAGAAAAGTTCTCTGTCTCTATCCAACTCCTGACTAAAGTAGAAGACCAAAAAACCAAAAGCCCTCCCACCAGGAACTAACCTGCTTGTGATTGATGGGGCTGTGTGTGTGAGGGAATAGGATAAAACGTGACATGTGACAAAACAATTAACCCATAGCTTTCTTCAGCTGTGCTCCACATAATACATACAAATAATACAATAGCGACACCTAGTGGTAAAAACTAACAGTGCAATTCTCCTTCATCCCACTGTGAGAACCTGAGTGAGTTACTTTGCCCAGGTGCATAGAAAACTTAGTGGCACACCTGTGCTGGGACACTACATAAGGAAGGAAGAGAGGAAGAGTAGAAGACAGAAGGATGCAGGAGGGAGGGAAGAAGGCTTAGAGGCTAATAGACTTATCCTGGACAGTTTCTATGTTTTATTCGTTTTCCTCTCTTCTTTTGCACCTTTATATGATGTGTTGGGTTCTTCAGACTCGGACCGTACAGAACAATACTCTAGATGTTAATAATCAGGTTTTCACTTATCCTCATCTGTCCGGAATATTTTTGGTGCAGTGACTCAGAGCGTGATCTGTCTGAACAGGTCAGGACGTCGCCTCTCCGGAGAACACCGCGGCGCTGAGCGACTTGCCGCCTTGCTACTTTTAATGAGATCCATATTTAAACGTTACGCGGGGCCACACGAAGAGAACATCACATGTGCTGATATCCCTGTCACTTCCAGTACACAGCTGAGCTGTTAATTAAGCCTGGTAGGAGCCACCGCCAGCGCCGTCCGCCACCACTGATGTTATGATGGGAACTCTGAACCGCTAAACGCAGGAAACAAATGTGGCGATAATATATTCCTATCCAGATGTAAATGAGCGGCAGATCCGCCTCGGTCAGGTCTCACATCTGAAGTGTCTGCGGATGACACACAAGGACTCTCTGTGACTTCCTCCAAGGTTACCAGGAAACACAACTGCGTCAGGTTCCAATTTCATAGACCAATGGCTTCAGCATGTGAGGGACACGGGAAGGATCGCAACGTAAGAAAGCGAGACGCTGACTGGCAGGAGCCATGTGCAGCTCTCAGCAGCTGAGCAGTTCTCCGCACGTCCTATGACATCAGGAGGTCGCAAGAACTTGACTTGCTTATTTTTCTAGCTTTAACCCCTTCATGCCCCACTGTCACATATGCAGAATCCAAGCCTTTGCTTCTCCTTATATCGCAGCTGTAACTTCAATCATTGCAGCCCTGACCTCCAGTCACATCCAGAGCTGCACTCACAGCTCTGCTGAATTCCTGATGCAAAACTTCACAGCTCATGGCTGCCCCCTGCTGCATTGTGGGAGATGTAGGGATTACTAGAGACACTAAAAGACACCACACTAATAATAATAATAATAATAATAATAATAATAATAATAATAATGAAATCATACATGTAAAATAAACTGCCTCATAATACAAGGAAATCAGCTTAGATCTCAGGAAATCTCACTGATCCCAATAATACATCTCACTGATCCCAATAATACATCTCACTGATCCCATATCCAGAGGTTAACCTGGACGACACATACCCAACAGGCACCAAATCAGCAATGATATCATATGTAGGATATAGGCACTATGACTGCACAATGCAAGGATTGGAAAGGGAAATGTGTGGGGGAAGGGATATAGTCTCCCCTAAAAACCTCTCCCAACCTCTTTCCCTGCCACTCTAAAGGGTGACCCCAAACCACGGTTACATTCCCTACTTATTGCTAAGTGAAGGACAAAATATCACACATAGGGACAATAAATCATTACTCAGCTGTCACATATGGTTGTGATATCATTCAAAGACCCTGGTTCCAGAGCTGTGGTATACTTAAAAAAACATTAGTTCTAGTTCCGACGTGTTTTGAGTGGTAGATTCCCCCAGGTTCATCAGGGGAACATAGCACTGCCACAAGTACTGGAGTGACATGAGATTGTAGTATCAGAATAACAGGGTGACAAACACTTTTATAAGAGATAATCGATGAAAAGGACGACCATGACAAGTGTGAATCTGTGGAGCTGTCACAACAAACCAGTGGAGGCTTCACCAGGTGTAGACAAGAGCTTAGAACAAAAAAATGTAAATGCATATGTAGGAATATAGAATTATTCCACCAGCCATCCCCTTCCCTTCACCCATCCCCTTCCTTGATTGAACTTGTGGTCATGTGTCTCTTTTAAGCCTTAGGGCCCATTCACACTACAGATTCGGTGCGGTGATTCCACTGGGAACCTCCTTCCACAGACTCCGCGTTGAATCCCTCCTGCTATGTCTTTGAATGGGAGGGCTCACACCTGCGCCCTTGCCAATTCTTTGTGCGGAGAGTGGAGGCGTGCGAGCCCTCCCATTCAAAGACATAGCAGGAGGGATTCAACGCAGAATCCTCAGAAGCGGAATCTCCGCACCGAATCTGTAGTGTGAACAGGCCCTTACTTTGCAACAATGATCCTGAAACATATCAGTAAAGTTACTGAAGATTTCCACTCATCATCACTGTGCCCGTCTCCGGATGACATTCTTATTATGACATCTTTGAGGCTCAGCCTGCTCACCACCATGAGATTGACATCTTCCATTAGTCCACCATAGCTTCCACCTGACTTCTGAACTGCGAAACACTCCACCAAAGCTGTGACATTATATAACCATCCAATGTTTTTTATTCTTTTATGTATTTATTTACACATTTTTGCACATTAAATTCAATGCCATAAACATAGAACTTGAAGCTACTCCTCAAGCTCCTTACTTCATCACAAAGCAAATGAAAAACCCCATGTGGAGGAAACCACTAGGGAACCGTGGCTAAAGGATTGTCCTTAGAGAATAAACGGCAATTTGTAACTCATCAAATGAGAATAAACGTGTACATTATGCCAGATCTACTGTGACAATATCAAACAAATAAGAGATATAATAACACATGCCGCATTATTTAGGCTAAGGTAAGATAAACAACTGTAGAATAAAATGATAAATAAGGGTAGGATGAAATCGTCTTCTCCACATCTTGTTGTATGCAAGAAAGACAGAAAGTTCCATCTATTCATTTTGCTGCGTTTAACATTTAATATTTATCGAGTTTTTTGTATCATTTTGTAGCCCTGTTGGTCAAACTTTTTTATTTCAGGTCTATGCTACAAATACCGGGGCCGCTTTCTCCCCCTTCTACTAGCAGGAACTCCCAGCATGGTGTGATAATAGTAAATGCATTGTTCTTATTAATCCACTGCATTTAATGACTCCGTGTCTAGACGTTCAGCTCTCCCCTTCATCTCCTGACATGTCCCCATCTCACACCCTTATTGCACAGTTATTTGTGGTCACCTTATATTGGGCTCTGTGGCCGGACCATCCATGGGGCAGATCTTCCCATCCTCTCGGGACTCCCAGCATGATGTTTTTATTGGCCGGCCTATCACCCGTTTGTGGGTGACCCTTGTTTTACTGTCCTTACAGATGCCCCCATGCGGTGATAGAGGACGGAGCGTTACGTCTCATCCTCTGAGTGTGAACAGTGACCTTGATCCTCATTTCACCGCAGTTATTTTCTATCTCTTTAGATTCATACACGACATCCTGTACTTAAGGAGAAGCCATTGTGCCTTGTGAAGAGTCTCTTAAGACGTTGCTGCTTGTTCCCTGATTCTCCACCACAAAGCCGAGAATTCCAGACACATCTGACGGAGACAATGGATGTTCCACATTGCCGAGGAAGATGACAGAACCCGCACCCACCATGTTGTTATAATTAAAAGCGTCCTTAATCTTGGCTGTCAGCGAGTGGAGATACCTGTAAGAAAGCGAACCTATTAACCACGCCGCGTGCGAGACAGTGATGGAAGACACTATTGTAATGAGCACCAGACGAGCCCCCCACCCATCTATATCACCCACCCAAAGGTCAAAGCAAACTTTTAGGGATGTTCCCTGCATTCTAATAATCCGGGGAGGAAACTAAAGACGTCAGAAAAACCTGAAGACTGCGAAGATGAATACGTACAGAGACAGGAGGGTGATCACATGATCGGGGAGGGGGGTGTACATTATTATATATGTACAGCTGGTATAACCTAGGTATCTTCTTATATAATTATGTATGGACAGCTGGGGATTTCCTGTATATAATTATATATGTACAGCTGGTATAACCTGGGGATCTCCTGTATATAATTATATATGTACAGCTGGTATAACCTGGGTATATACTGTATATAACTATATATGTACAGCTGGTATAACCTGGGGATCTCCTGTATATAATTATATATGTACAGCTGGTATAACCTGGGGATCCCCTGTATATAATTATATATGTACAGCTGGTATAACCTGGGGATCCCCTGTATATAATTATATATGTACAGCAGGTATAACCTGGGTATATACTGTATATAATGATATATGTACAGCTGGTATAACCTGGGTATACACTGTATATAATTATATATGTACAGCAGGTATAACCTGGGGGATCTCCTGTATATAATGATATATGTACAACTGGTATAACCTGGGGATCTCCTGTATATAATTATATATGTACAGCTGATATAACCTGGGGATCTCCTGTATATAATTATATATGTACAGCTGGTATAACCTGGGTATATACTGTATATAATGATATATGTACAGCTGGTATAACCTGGGGATCTCCTGTATATAATTATATATGTACAGCTGGTATAACCTGGGGATCTCCTGTATATAATTATATATGTACAGCTGCTATAACCTGGGTATACACTGGATATAATTATATATGTACAGCTGATATAACCTGGGTATCTCCTGTATATAATTATATATGTACAGCTGGTATAACCTGGGGATCTCCTGTATATAATTATATATGTACAGCTGGTATAACCTGGGTATATACTGTATATAATTATATATATGTATAGCCGGTATAACCTGGGTATCTCCTGTATATAATGATATATGTACAGCTTGTATAACCTGGGTATCTCCTGTATATAGTGATATATGAACAGCTGGTATAACCTAGGTATCTCCTGTATATAATTATATATGTACAGCTGATATAACCTGGGGATCTCCTGTATATAATTATATATGTACAGCTGGTATAACCTGGGTATATACTGTATATAATGATATATGTACAGCTGGTATAACCTGGGGATCTCCTGTATATAATTATATATGTACAGCTGGTATAACCTGGGGATCTCCTGTATATAATTATATATGTACAGCTGCTATAACCTGGGTATACACTGGATATAATTATATATGTACAGCTGATATAACCTGGGTATCTCCTGTATATAATTATATATGTACAGCTGGTATAACCTGGGGATCTCCTGTATATAATTATATATGTACAGCTGGTATAACCTGGGTATATACTGTATATAATTATATATATGTATAGCCGGTATAACCTGGGTATCTCCTGTATATAATGATATATGTACAGCTTGTATAACCTGGGTATCTCCTGTATATAGTGATATATGAACAGCTGGTATAACCTAGGTATCTCCTGTATATAATTATATATGTACAGCTGGTATAACCTGGGGATCCCCTGTATATAATTATATATGTACAGCTGGTATAACCTGGGTATATACTGTATATAATTATACATGTACAGCTGGTATAACCTGGGTATCTCCTGTATATAATGATATATGTACAGCTTGTATAACCTGGGTATCTCCTGTATATAATGATATATGTACAGCTGGTATAACCTAGGTATCTCCTGTATATAGTTATATATGTACAGCTGGTATAACCTGGGTATACACTGTATATAATTATATATGTACAGCTATAGCTATATGTACAGCTATAGAACCCTATAGCGCGCACGCGAATTTGTTGTTTTTGGGGGGGTTATGCGTTATACTTAGTTGGCATACAGTGGTATATTCTGAGGTATTATCTAGGCCTATTGATGTACATACATGATGAGTTTAACCTGTAATCTTTGTACTCTCCGATCATAGTAGTTGTGGTGACAAGGGAGTTTATATGATCCACGAACCATAGAGTGAGCATGCGGCGTATGATTTTCAGGGGGGATAAAGCGTTACATATGGTTGAACATTCTCCAGGCCAATTGTTATCTACATATGCGCTGAGCTTAACTATGTACTCGCCGTTTGGGACAAGGTTTCTTTTTATATGTTTTTTTATATGTTTTTTATATACTTCTTATATATATATTTTTTTTACTATTAGGATGGGTTCACCATTATTTATGGTGTCATTTGTATTTCACGCACAAGTACGTATTACCATCATCACTTAGTTTTTTTAAATTATTTACTATTTTATTTATTATTATTATTCTTTATTTATTTATATTTACATATATAGCAGTGTTGTAGCATTGTTTCACTAAATTCTTTATAGCAGGTATTCGAGATCTACTGTCCCTGTCGTCTTGTTAAATGATTTTTAGCACTTAACCTTAATCACATACACTATTGATATTCTATGTATGGTAAAGTACACTGGCCTTAATATAAGTGTGAGTACGGTAATTACTCCGGTGATTAGTGCACGCCCCCAGTGACGTAGGTTGCGCATGCGCATAGGATATAAGTAACCTTAGCGGCCATATTGGTTATTGGCATAACAGTACATTCATGCACACTGCGGCTCTATGCAGTAATGAATTTAGAACGCTGCGGGCGCCATCTTGGATGTGTGCGGAGCTCCGGATGATTCCCTCCCCTCCACCTGTAAGTTTGATAAACTACTCCACATGTTTATACAATGAAGTTTTTTTATTATTTTGGATATATAAGCAACCCTGCACAACCGGTAATTACCCCTGACAAAGTTCCGGTTACGGGACGTAACGCGTAGGGTGTTTCTTGGACCCACTCAGCAAACCACGCTCTACCTGGTGACTTGTTTTTCTGCGTGCACTTTAGCTGTATATGCATACTTGTACTACATTTGACATCTTTGCACTGTTGCACTTGGCACTTTGTTATCTATATTTTGGTCTTGGCTATATTTGACAGCAATCATTTACTGGTAGAGCGTGGCTTTAATTTTATTGAGCTGAGTGGCGTCTTAGGGATCCCATTTATTTTGAGCGGATCCCCACTGTATTGTATGTGTTTTTAAATGTTTTTAATGTAGGGTTTGTGTAGGGTGGTGTTTTGTTTTGTATTTGATATTGGTAATAAAGATTACATTATTCTATTTGACCGAATAGTGGTGTGCTTATAGTGTGTTATAGCATACATCTGTCCCTTTTTCTTATGTGAGAATATATGTACAGCTGGTATAACCTGGGTATATACTGTATATAATTATATATGTACAGCTGGTGCAACCTGGGTATACACTGTTTATAATTATATATGTACAGCTGGTATAACCTGGGGATCTCCTGTATATAATTATATACGTACAGCTGGTATAACCTGGGTATATACTGTATATAATTATATATGTACAGCTGGTATAACCTGGGTATATACTGTATATAATTATATATGTACAGCTGGTATAACCTGGGTATATACTGTATATAATTATATATGTACAGCTGGTATAACCTGGGTATATACTGTATATAATTATACATGTACAGCTGGTATAACCTGGGTATATACTGTATATAATTATATATGTACACCTGGTATAACCTGGGGATCTCCTGTATATAATTATATATGTACAGCTGGTATAACCTGGGTATATACTGTATATAATTATACATGTACAGCTGGTATAACCTGGGTATATACTGTATATAATTATACATGTACAGCTGGTATAACCTGGGTATATACTGTATATAATTATATATGTACAGCTGGTATAACCTGGGTATATACTGTATATAATTATATATGTAAAGTTGGGTATCTTCTGTATATAGTGATATGGAGCATGCTGGTATAACCTGGGTATCTTCTGTATATAGTGATATGGAGCATGCTGGTATAACCTGGGCTATTATTTGATCTGTTTCCCAGTTTCCTTTGTGTTATTGGCTGTAATATATTGTGAAGCATTTACCACTTTCTTCTGATCCTCTGAGGTAGAAACAACGTAATTGTCACTTGGTCGTAAGTGCAAATAACTAATAAATGACATATTGAATAGAGAAGGAAAGCGAGGCGACTAATGAGTGAGATTGGGGTAAGTGAAGGTTTATTAGGTGGAACGCTGTGAGGGGAGCGGCACAGTCCCAGTCATTTCCACAGTGCAAGATTCCTGCTATAAGTTTCACAATGTTGGATTTTATTATTATTACAATGACTTCTGCCGGTTGTGGAGCCGGGAGGAGGAGGCCGAGGATTCACTAATGTCTCTGCTCAGCGGTGAAGTAAAGTGAGCAGCTCATCGTCTGTATACATAGTTTACGGCCATGAACACCCATTTACCATGTGTTGGACCCCCCCCCCAACTACCATGAGTAAGAGTTCTCCAACTACTGCCATGACCCAGGATGCTGTACAGATGTGGGTCCTGCTGGTGGGCTCTGGTGTTTGGAGGCTACTTGTCAGGGTGGCCAGGAGCGGTAACACCCACCCCCGGACACACGGCAACCGGACCTTAGTAAGGACAGGTGTGGGGTATACGTTCAGGTGCAACAGCAGAGATGACAGAGTCCCACTTTAACTTTCAAACTTTGCTTGCAAAAGTATCTTAGTGCAAAATAGTTGCAAACAGTGCTCAGGTACTTAAAAGGTGCAAAAAGAACCAGCAATTATTATTGCTCCAATTATTACTCTAACAGGTAGATAGGCGAGTGATAGAAGAAACAGTAACAGGTGTCAGTTATCTCCCATATCCGCCTTCTGCCCCACAGTGTCGGGTGTCCCGTCCTCTGGGGTAGTACGAGTCCCAGGTCTCTGCTCTGGGTGGAGCTGGCTTGTATTGTCCTTCATACAAAGCTGAGCGTCTGTCAGTAGAGAGCGGCTTGCTAGCACTGTGCTCTACTGCTACTCCAGTCTTGAGTTTGTCCTTCCCTTTCTCTAAGGTGGCTGACTGCCCTGTGTTATCTAGTATGTCCTCGGCTTAGGCAAGGGGTGAGGACTCCCTTGTTTCCGGTTTCCCTAGGGGTCTGGTCTGGCAACCCATGAAGGTTGGGTAACTATTGGAAGAAACAACTATAAAGACGTCCTGCCTGCCCTGTAGCCGTGCACTAACTAACTAAAGGGAAGTAGTTACTATAGAGGGGAGTGTGTGTATAGCTTGACCTAGTGTTATCTGCAGCAGTGCAGTGTGACAGTGACATCTAGTGGTTGGCGTAAGGAACAGCGGCCTCCTGTCCTAACCTGTGACACTTTTACCAAGTTGTAAGAGGAGAAAAAAAAGAGCTCCAAAGCCTGAGCTTTACAGTGTCCAGGACCCTCCAACTACCATGTGCCAGACCCAATTACCATGTGCTAAAGCCCCCAAATGCCTTGTTCAGTCCCCAATTACCATATACTAGAGCCCCCACCTTCCTTGTCAAGAGCCCTCCAACAACCATGTCTAGAGTCTCCCCAACTACCATGTGCCAGAGCCCCCCAACAACAATTGTCTAGAAACCCACCATCACCATTTCTAGAGCCCCCCAACAACCATGTCTAGAGCCCCCCAACCACAATTTCTATTGCCCATCAACTACCATGTGCCAGAGCATCCCAACAACCATGTCCAGAGCCCCCCTGAACACCATGTCTAGAGCCCCCATACCACCATGTCTAGAGCCCCCACACCACCATGTCTAGAGCCCCCCAAACACCATGTGCCAGCCTCCCCCCTTCCCAAACTACTGCATATGATTGATAATAGGGTGTCTCTTAGGTTACCTCAGCACCCAGGACCTGCGTGTGGCCCCATGCGCTGTATCTATGACATCACAGGGGGTAGATACATTGTAGCCACATGGCACTGCCTGTTCTTTATGAATATCATTGTATTTTTGGATTATGGTTCAGTGTTCTCCCTATGGGGGGAGATATTCCAGCCCGGACCCTTTGTTTGTAAACTTGACCTCTTGATTGGTAATTGGTTAAAGAAGAAACAATATCTCCAGTCTTGTCCAGACCATTCGTCAATGAAGATCAATGAAGTCAATCAATCAATGGATCCAGAAAGTGTCGGCCATTCCTGGAAGCTGAAGAGATCCGGTGGAATCATTTACGTCTCGGTATCTGGTGATGTTTTGTGTACCGTCTCTCCCGTGTTCATATCTTATATATTCCAACATTATATTATAACCATTATTATACTATTATTATCCTCAGCGTATGTTCTGTCCCAGCGGAGCGCTGGCGTCATACGGGTCATCACCACCAAGCGGGAACTGCAAGAGAATCCCAGAAATGCCACCAGGCCTCGGGCACATGCGCCCATCTCTACAAATAACACTGCTTCTCATCCATTCTTTTAAAGCATTTCTCTTAAAAATAATCTTTTATAGCACTTTGCATGTTTCTGTAGCCTTTTTCATAGAAAATCACATAAATAGCAACATAGAGCATTCCGAATGTCAGAAAAAATAATAAAAAGGATATAAATGCTATTGAAAAAGAGAGGATTAGACAGAATATAAGGACATAAAGGGGGATTATATAAAGTATAGGGGCATATAGGGGGATTATATAGAATATAGGGGCATATAGGGGGATTATATAGAATATAGGGGCATATAGGGGGATTATATAGAATATAGGGGCATATAGGGGGATTATATAGAATATAGGGGCATACAGGGGGATTATATAGAATATAGGGGCATATAGGGGGATTATATAAAGTATGGGGACATAAAGGGGGATTATATAGAATATAGGGGCATACAGGGGGATTATATAGAATATAGGGGCATAAAGGGGGATTATATAGAATATAGGGGCATATAGGGGGATTATATAGAATATAGGGGCATAAAGGGGGATTATATAGAATATAGGGGCATATAGGGGGATTATATAGAATATAGGGGCATATAGGGGGATTATATAGAATATAGGGGCATATAGGGGGATTATATAAAGTATGGGGACATAAAGGGGGATTATATAGAGTATAAGGACATAAAGGGGGATTATATAGAATTTAGGGGCATAAAGGGGGATTATATAGAGTATAGGGGCAAAAAAGGGGGATTATATAGTGTATAGGGGCATAAAGGGGGATTATATGGGGTATAGGGGCATAAAGAGGGGTTATATAGAATATAGGGGCATAAAGGGAGATTATATAGAGTATAGGGGCAAAAAAGGGGGATTATATAGTGTATAGGGGCATAAAGGGGGATTATATAGAGTATAAGGACATAAAGGGAGATTATATAGAGTATAGGGGCACAAAGAGGGATTATACAGGGGCACAAAGAGGGATTATATAGAGTATAGGGATGCAAAGGGGGATTATATAGAGTATACGGGCACGAAGGGGGATTATACAGAGTATAGGGGCACAAAGAGGGATTATATAGAGTATAGGGGCATAAAGAGGGGTTATATAGAATATAGGGGCATATAGGGGGATTATATAAAGTATAGGGGTACATAGAGGGATTATATAGAGTATAGGGGCATAAAGGGGAATTATATGGGGTATAGGGGCACAAAGAGGAATTATACAGGGGCACAAAGAGGGATTATATAGAGTATAGGGGCATAAAGCGGGATTATGTAGAATATTATTGCCCCCAAAAAGGATTATATAGGAAATTGTGGCATAAATGAGAATTAATGGAGAATGAGAATACATGAGGATTATATAGATCAGAGGGACCATATTACATGTACTGGTCTCATTACTGGTCACCATGGTCGGGATATGCTGGTATTATGATCATTCTTCTTGTATTAGTTAAATGTACATGGTGCTATATGAACAGAGTATTACCTATTACTATACTATATATATATATATATATATATATATATATATATACACACACACACACATACATATATATATATATATATATATATATATATATATACTGTATATATATATATATATACATACATACATTGGTCCCTCAACATACAATATTAATTGGTTCCAGGACGACCATTGTATGTTGAAACCATTGCACGTATATATATAATATATATATATATATATATATATATTATATATATGTATATATATATATTTATGTATATATATAGACTGTACCCTACCAAGACGGAGGGAGACAGCAGATTCAAAAATTTGCCCGGTGGCCCATAGAACTCTACTTAAACCACAGGAAAACCTCCAGTGTCCCCTGAATTTATCCTTATGTAAATCCTTGCCCGTTCTAAGATAATGAGTCAAGTGGGTGGTTCTGAAAAGTAAGTGGCAGATCTTGTTATGCACACTGATATTCATATAACTTTTGGTTGTTGTGTGGCTCCACCCACTTGACTACTTAGCCCAGAATAAGCAGGGATTTATCTCTACTGAATCTTTTCCCATAAAACAATACATCTGATCATCTCCTCCTCCTCTATAACATTCTGCCCGCTGGATCAAAGCGACAGGTTCGCTTTAAGGCTACCTTTAACTTACTATTTTAAAAAAGAACGTCCGTGTTCCATTAAAACAACAGGTGTTCTTTTCAGACTGCAATGAAATGCATCGAAATCAATAGAACAGCGGTCATTGAGCAATATATTATGTGAAAACAACGGCCTTTATTGCATTGACTTGAATGCATTTCATTGCAGTATGAAAAGAATGTCCGTTGTTTTAAAGGAAAACGGGCATTCTTTTCAATAATAATAAGTTGTGTGAACATAGCCTAAATCTACCTATAATAGAATGCATGAAATCTAAACCTAAACTACAGCAACATCAAAGATACAACGTACAAAGTAAAGAAGTGTGAATGTAACAATGTTGCAGGTGGTAGATTTGCCGCGGCTGTCAGCTCGGCTCCGGTGACTGATAGTTGGCTGCGTGGCGAACGATACGGCTCCAGGTAATATTTATTTTGGACCAAACTCATGAAAATGCAAACTTCCCAACTTTATAGCTGAGGATGCGCCGCAATAGAGACCCTGTGATCGGGCCCATATTTTACATTTATCCCGTTGCTGACATTGGCAAAGTATCTCGGTAACGGATTTGTCTCTCAGGAAGCGAATGATCAATGGTGCGAAGCACAATGGAGAAGTCCTGGAAATAAATGAATTACAGTGAGCGGCCGGAGGAGCACAGGAGCCCCAGACCGAATAAAGCTAAATAATATATGTCCCAATCCTGGACCCAGAGCGGACACAAAAAGGGTAAAAAAAAAACAACTTCCACTTCCTAGAAGCTGCATCATCTCTGCCGGAGAAGAAAATCACCTACAAGCAAAGAAGGAACGAGCAGCAATAAACCTCCCAACGCTGCGCAATACAAACACTTTATAAAGGAGTTTTTACTAAATGCCTTCTGGATTCTCAGCTCATTGTGATTCCTGATGGAGCAAATATGTATCCTGTACCCTGGGAGAAGCTTTCAATTCACTTCACTGCTGCCCCTGCAGAATAGTATTCTGTATATTAGCAGCTAAGAGGAGCTGAAGAAACAGCAAACTACTGCACAAGAATATAACTACTATAATACTGCCTCCTATATACAGGAATATAACTACTATAATACTGCTCCTATATACAGGAATATAACTACTATAATACTGCTCCTATATACAGGGATATAACTACTATAATACTGCTCCCTATATACAGGAATATAACTACTATAATACTGCTCCTATATACAGGAATATAACTACTATAATACTGCCTCCTATATACAGGAATATAACTACTATAATACTGCCCCCTATATACAGGAATATAACTACTATAATACTGCTCCTATATACAGGGATATAACTACTATAATACTGCTCCTATATACAGGGATATAACTACTATAATACTGTCCCCTATATACAGGGATATAACTACTATAATACTGCCCCCTATATACAGGAATATAACTACTATAATACTGCTCCTATATACAGGAATATAACTACTATAATACTGCTCCCTATATACAGGGATATAACTACTATAATACTGCTCCTATATATAGGGATATAACTACTATAATCCTGCCCCCTATATACAGGGATATAACTACTATAATACTGCTCCTATATACAGGAATATAACTACTATAATATCGCTCCTATATACAGGAATATAACTACTATAATACTGCCCCTATATACAGGAATATAACTACTATAATACTGCTCCTATATACAAGAATATAACTACTATAATACTGCTCCTATATACAGGAATATACTATAATACTGTCCCCTATATACCGGAATATACTACTATAATACTGCTCCTATATACATGGATATTACTACTATAATACTCCCTCCTATATACAGGAATATAACTACTATAATACTGCTCCTATATACAGGAATATATACTACTATAATACTGCTCCTATATACAGGGATATAACTACTATAATACTGCTCCTATATACAGGAATATATACTACTATAATACTGCTCCTATATACAGGAATATATACTACTATATTACTGCTCCTATATACAGGAATATAATACTATAATACTGTTCCTATATACAGGGACATAACTACTATAATGACGAACTGGAGAGAATGGAACGGCTGCACATCCCATCTATGGCTGATACTAATGCCGCTAGGCCTATATTAAAAATCAACACCAGAGTGTCTGTATATGAATTGATCAAGCCATATTGCCCCGTGTACCACCGCGCAGGTCCTCTGGTCCACACGGGTCCCTACGCTAACTCCACACCGTGTCGGTCAGCGACCGCCAATCCCGCAAAGCGTGCACGTGCAGGGAAGGGAGGCCATGGAACGGCCCTGCAACCCCAATGTCACAGGACCAGACCCAAAAAGCCCCACCAAAACCCGGCCAGCACCACCGGCGGGGAAGGCTGCCCCCAAACGACACCAGTATGGATATGGTATTACACCTACCATTGCTGCTCATAACATTGCTGGCCGGGTTCTGGTGTGGTGTTTTTGGGTCTGGTCCTGTGGCATGGGGGTCGCAGGGCCGTCCCATGGCCCCCGTTCCCTGACTGTGCACGCCTGCAGGGTTGGTGGCCACTGACTGGCACGGTGTAGGGACCCATGTGTATCAGATACCGGCACGAGGTACATGGGGCAGTATGGCTTGATCAATTCATACACAAAATTCTGATGTGTTTTTTATTTAGCCTAGCGGCACTAGTATCAGCCATAGGTGTGAGGTGCAGCACTCTGTTTCTTCCCTGAACCGCATAACTACTATAATACTGCTCCTGTATACAGGAATATAACTACTATAATACTGCTCCTATATACAGGGATATAACTACTATAATACTGCCCCCTATATACAGGAATATAACTACTATAATATCGCTCCTATATACAGGAATATAACTACTATAATACTGCCCCTATATACAGGAATATAACTACTATAATACTGCTCCTATATACAAGAATATAACTACTATAATACTGCTCCTATATATAGGAATATACTATAATACTTCCCCCTATATACAGGAATATACTACTATAATACTGCTCCTATATACATGGATATAACTACTATAATACTCCCTCCTATATACAGGAATATAACTACTATAATACTGCTCCTATACACAGGGATATAACTACTATAATACTGCTCCTATATACAGGGATATAACTACTATAATACTGCTCCTATATACAGGAATATATACTACTATAATACTGCTCCTATATACAGGAATATAACTACTATAATACTGCTCCTATATACAGGAATATACTACTATAATACTGCTCCTATATACAGGAATATAACTACTATAATACTGCTCCTATATACAGGAATATAACTACTATAATACTGCTCCTATATACAGGAATATAACTACTATAATACTGCTCCTATATACAGGAATATAACTACTATAATACTGCTCCTATATACATGGATATAACTACTATAATACTGCTCCTATATACAGGAATATAACTACTATAATACTGCTCCTATATACAGGGATATAACTACTATAATACTGCTCCTATATACAGGGATATAACTACTATAATACTGCTCCTATATACAGGGATATAACTACTATAATACTGCTCCTATATACAGGAATATAACTACTATAATACTGCTCCTATATACAGGAATATAACTACTATAACACTGCTCCTATATACAGGAATATACTACTATAATACTGCTCCTATATACAGGAATATAACTACTATAATGGTATACGTATGGTGAGAGTTCCGGCCGGCACTAACTACAAGGTACACCCAATGTGGGAAACCCGGGACTGGAGTATATGGCACACAAACTGTATCCAAACCGTAGAACGGCGGTGCAGAGACAAAAAAGGCAGGATAAATGAACAAGGATCAAGAAACAGAGTCTCGCACTCACCGGACTGAAGATGCAAGTGGTTTATTTCCGATACATCAGAGTAGGCTAGGCGGGGAGAGGGGAGATGGTGAAGCAGGAGCAACAAAATGTTTCACGCCTACAGAGGCGCTTCGTCGGGCTATAACTACTATAATACTGCCCCCTATATACAGGAATATAACTACTATAATACTGCTCCTATATACAGGAATATAACTACTATAATACTGCTCCTATATACAGGAATATAACTACTATAATACTGCCCCTATATACTGGGATATAACTACTATATTACTGCTCCTATATACAGGAATATACTACTATAATACTGCCCCATATATACAGGAATATAACTACTATAATACTGCTCCTATATACAGGGATATACTACTATAATACTGCTCCTATATACAGGGATATACTACTATAATACTGCTCCTATATACAGGGATATACTACTATAATACTGCTCCCTATATATAGGAATATAACTACTATAATACTGCTCCTATATACAAGAATATAACTACTATAATACTGCCCCCTATATACAGGAATATAACTACTATAATACTGCTCCTATATACAGGAATATAACTACTATAATACTGCTCCTATATATAGGAATATAACTACTATAATACTGCTCCTATATACAGGAATATAACTACTATAATACTGCTCCTATATATAGGAATATAACTACTATAATACTGCTCCTATATACAGGAATATAACTACTATAATACTGCTCCTATATACAGGGATATAACTACTATAATACTGCTCCTATATACAGGAATATAACTACTATAATACTGCTCCTATATACAGGGATATAACTACTATAATACTGCTCCTATATACAGGAATATAACTACTATAATACTGCTCCTATATACAGGGATATAACTACTATAATACTGCTCCTATATACAGGAATATAACTACTATAATACTGCTCCTATATACAGGGATATAACTACTATAATACTGCCCCCTATATACAGGAATATAACTGCTATGATTTTGTAATTTGAATGTTAACTGGACACATATGATGGTAAAGGGCCTTAAAGGGGTAGGTCATCAAAAAAATTATTTGACATCAACTGGTCTCGGGAAGTGCCAGAGATTTGTAATTTATTTTTTATGTAAAACTCCCCAGTCTTCCAGTACTTATCAGCTGCTGTATGTCCTGCAGGAAGTGGTGTATTCTCTCCAGTCTTCCAGTACTTATCAGCTGCTGTATGTCCTGCAGGAAGTGGTGTATTCTCTCCAGTCTTCCAGTATTTATCAGCTGCTGTATGTCCTGCAGGAAGTGGTGTACTCTCTCCAGTCTGACTCAGTGCTCTCTGCTGCCACCTCTGTCCATGTCAGGAACTGTCCAGAGCAGGAGAGGTTTTCTATGGGGATTTGCTGCGGCTGTGTATAGTGGCACTTTCCAGCACCAGTTGATTTGAAAGATTTTATTTTATTTTTGTGTGAACTTCCCCTTTAATATAAAGTTGTGTCTGTGGTGAAATGAATTCCTCTATAAAAGCGGATGGGTCCTATAATAAAGCGCTCTCCTCTGGGGTGATTGTTCTGGGCGGCTGGCAGTGAAGCGTGCAGCTCTGCGCTCACAATAAATGAGTTTGTCATCCTTCTAAACATATGGATTATATTTCATCTTTGGAGTTAGATGTAAATATTCGGCGCACGCTCGGCCTCCCGGATATTCCCCCGACGCTTCCTATTGACGTTTCCCATAAGTTTATTAATGTACATATTTTATCTTGGAATCGGAGGGTTGCGGATTGATTTTTACGGTCACTCCCGTCTTTAATTTCAAACTCCATTGATGTAAAGATTCATTAATGGGGGGGGGGGGGGGGATGGCGGCAGACGGCGGTGACGGCCGTGAATGAGATATGCTGGGTGGAATCTCCTCCTATTGATAGCATTGTAGTGGATGACAGGGAGCAATGGGAGCCGCCGCCAGGATCCATACAGGGTACATATGGAGTAAGGGGACTATTATTATGGAGTTATCTGTTCCTGCCCATAACCGTTTCGTGTAATAGGTCACGCAGTAAGGCAATGATCAGCTGACATGTGCAATGTCGCCTGATCGTTCTCTTAAAACATGTTTTAAAAACACGACAACTATAGGGACAGTCTGCCGGCCGTCGCTCTGTGCTATAGACCACCACTCTCTTCTATGGGCCACCCGAACAATTTAAAGATCATCTGGGCGCCCCTCCGTCTGCTTCCCCCACAACACCCCCCCCCCCACATACACTCAATGTCTGTGCGAGTAATACCACCCTAAGAGCCGCCAGGAGCGAGCAGTGGTCATGGGATTGGGGTATGGTGATTGGAGAGGGACCTCTGGCCCGGGAGCCCACCTGTCCCCACCTGTTATGGCTCAGCTCCATTGGAGCACATGAGGCTGAGATGCAGTACCGCACACAACCTTTAGATAGGAGTAGCGCTGTTTTGGGAAGATATCGGCCATGTTTTTCTAAAATGACAGCCTTCTCTTCATATAATCCATAATGACAGCATAAAGGAATGGACACTGGTGTGCACATTACCTGTGACTAGTGTTAAGCAAACTTGCCGAAAGTTAAGGTTCACCAACGTTCGCCCGAACGCTCTTCATTTGACTCCCAACGGCTGGAGAAGTTGGATGCAGTTCTAGGAAGTCGGCCCTATGGCTGCATCCTTCTTCTCCAGCCGTCGGAAGTCAAATGCTGAGTGTTTGGGCAAATGTTGCTGAAACCAAACTTTCAGCAAGTTCACTCAACACTACCCATGAGCCTCAGCAGCTCCGTAGGGTTTAGCTAAGAAGCCCCCAATAATCTGCAGCCGTATAATAGAAATCTATCGGAAGTTTTTTGTATTTTTTCTTCTTATATTTAGAAACGACTGGTCCAAAACCTTCCACTAACAGCGAACAAACCATTGTCTCTGTCTGGCTCCACGTCCCATTGACGGCCGTATCGCTAGGCACATGGAACATTTTCAATCAGGACTGGTTTTCTTACATAGTTTTTTTTTACTCCTTTGTTCACTCACGTTACTTCTTCAGTGTTCGGTTTCCATAGATTTTCAACAACTAGAATTCTGTGCAATAAAAAATGGAAATCTGATCTATTTTATGTCAAAGGAAAGAGAAAAAGGATCAATATGAGACAATCCTGTCCACCCGGGATCCCGTAGAAGCAGCAGCCATGACACCAGTGTGAACAGGATCCCACATTGGAGACATAAGGCTCATGTTGGATGATGCCACTCTGTAGACTTTACACACTATACATACGTCTATTACATGGAGGTGCCGACCTCTTCACTAGTTTCTCCATCCAGTGCATTGGCTGAGGTGATGGCCAAGCCATTCTCACACTTCTCAGGTGATGGAACCTGTAACCAGCTGGCAAAGAGAATAATATTCAGGCTTGGTAAAGCCAGTGGAGACCCATGCTTGGCCTCTGCACAACAACAACAACATCCTCCACCATCATGACCTCTTGAAGACCCATAGAGGAAGCTCGTGTAGTTACTACTGGACCCATATACAGAAGACCCCATGCATGGTTGATCTTGCTCACATTAAAAAAATTTCTGAGGGAGGTGGTCTCTACGGGTTTTGCTGTGGACAAACAAAAAAGTGATGAGGATGTGATGGGTAGTGTTGAGCAGACTTGCTGAACTGTTTGGGTTTAACAACGTTGTACAAAACCGAACATTTAGCATTTGACTCTCGCATCTGGAGACGTTAAATACCTATGGCTGTATCCTTGTTTTCCAGGACTCCGTAGGGTGGCATCCAACTTCTCCAGATGCCAGGAGTCAAATGCCGGACATACCAGTTAGGAGAACGTTGCTGAACCCAAACAGTTCGGCAACTCCACTTAACACTACCCATCCCATCTTCATAACCTTACTCACTTTTTTACTTCTCCACAGCAGAACCCATAGAGACCACCTCCCTCAGAAGGTTTTTAATGTGAACGAGACTGACCTTGCTTGTCTTCTGTACATGGGCCCACGAGGTCATGATAGTGGACGATGTTGTTTCTTTGGTCCCAGCCGCCTCCTCCTGACCATAGATGTATATTGCAGAGGCCAAGGGTCTCCACTGGCTTCACCAAGCCTAAATATTAATAATCTCTGTGCCAGCTGGTTACAGGTTCCCTTCACCTGAGAAGATGGAGTGTAGCTCGGTCAGTTATGTAATTCCGCCATTACCTCAGCCAATGCCCTGGATGGAGAAACCAGGAAAAAGATCAGCACCTCCATGTAATAGAAGTATTCTTAGTACAAAGTCTACAGAGCGGCACCATCCAAGATCAATAGATTGCGATGGTGCCAGGCAGATCCTGGAAGGGCCTTACTTGTATACTTGCTATGCCCCCTCTACCCTCAGTATATAGCACTGCCTCTATACTATACAATGGAGGACTGTAACAATATAAAGTAACACAGAGAATCTGTCCTCAGAAATGGGAGAACGCAGCAAGGTGACTGCTCAGCCGTCCGCCCAGGCTGGAAACGTTCGGCTCACAACCAGTCTTTATTAATATTGATCAATGTGCCGATTGGAAGTCCAGATGTCAAAGCTTCTTTTAGCCTGCTCAATTTTATTTAATAGCGTTGTTGATGAGCGCGGGCTTAATGAAGACCAACAGATGGTCTATTTAATAGCGCTCCAGGTCTCGTAGCGTTTGCCAAAAGAGACGCACAAAAGGACTTGACAGCCATGGAACTGAAAGCCGTTAATTACAACAGTCTCTCCTCCCGAGAATTCCTCCAGGTTTGGATTCTGGGAGCGATTTTTGGTCATTGCGGAGCTGGAAATTAGCGGTTTAGGTTGTTACCTGTGGTTGTTATGAACGTGTCATGTAAAATGTTAGCTGCCATCAGAGAAGACAGCGAGGCGTCCACCACGCAGCGCCGCTGGAGAAAACAGGTTTACTAAACAATGCAGAACCTACAGCGCATGAAGACTCCATGCGAAATGTGAACGATGGCGAAAAATTATTAAGACTCGAGAAATTATAAAACCTCACAACGTACAGCAACAAATTATAAGACGTCACAACGACAAACGAGAGGTTATAAAACCTCACAAGACACAGAATTAAATTAAGAAACATCACAACGTATGGCAAGAAATTATAAGACATCACAACACACAGCGAGAAATTACAAGCGACAAGGGTAAAAATATATCATGAGACTGGTCGACAATCCAGATCCTAACGGTAAAAATAACAGTTGTCTCAGTCATGAAGATTATTGTTACTGTTGTATTTAAAGGGGTGTTAGAAAAACATGGCAACTTTCTTCCAGAGACAGCACCACTCTTGTCTGGTCTAGGGTCTGATAATAACGGGGTCTGGTCTGGGGTCTGATAATAGAGGAGTCTGGTCTGGGGTCTGATAATAGAGGAGTCTGGTCTGAGGTCTGATAATAGAGGAGTCTGGTCTGGGGTCTAATAATAAAGGAGTCTGGTCTGGGGTCTAATAAGAGCGGAGTCTGGGGTCTGATAATACCGGAGTCTGGTCTGGGGTCTAATAATAAAGGAGTCTGGTCTGGGGTCTAATAAGAGCGGAGTCTGGGGTCTGATAATAGCGGAGTCTGCTCTGGGGTCTGATAATAGAGGAGTCTGGTCTGGGGTCTGATAATAAAGGAGTCTGGTCTGGGGTCTGATAATAGCGGAGTCTGCTCTGGGGTCTGATAATAGAGGAGTCTGGTCTAGGGTCTGATAATAGAGGAGTCTGCTCTGGGGTCTGATAGCAGCGGAGTCTGCTCTGGGGTCTGATAATAGAGGAGTCTGGTCTGGGGTCTGACAATAACGGGGTCTGGTCTGGGGTCTGATAATAAAGGAGTCTGGTCTGGGGTCTGATAATAGAGGAGTCTGGTCTGGGGTCTGATAATACCGGAGTCTGGTCTGGGGTCTAATAATAAAGGAGTCTGGTCTGGGGTCTTATAAGAGCGGAGTCTGGGGTCTCATAATAAAGGAGTCTGGCCTGAGGTCTGATAATAGAGGAGTCTGGTCTGGGGTCTGATAATAGAGGAGTCTGGTCTGGGGTCTGATAATAGCAGTCTGCTCTGGGGTCTGATAATAGAGGAGTCTGCTCTGGGGTCTGATAATAAAGGAGTCTGCTCTGGGGTCTGATAGCAGCGGAGTCTGCTCTGGGGTCTGATAATAGAGGAGTCTGCTCTGGGGTCTGATAATAAAGGAGTCTGCTCTGGGGTCTGATAGCAGCGGAGTCTGCTCTGGGGTCTGATAATAAAGGAGTCTGCTCTGGGGTCTGATAGCAGCGGAGTCTGCTCTGGGGTCTGATAATAAAGGAGTCTGCTCTGGGGTCTGATAATAGAGGAGTCTGGTCTAGGGTCTGATAATAGAGGAGTCTGCTCTGGGGTCTGATAGCAGCGGAGTCTGCTCTGGGGTCTGATAATAGAGGAGTCTGGTCTGGGGTCTGACAATAACGGGGTCTGGTCTGGGGTCTGATAATAAAGGAGTCTGGTCTGGGGTCTGATAATAGAGGAGTCTGGTCTGGGGTCTGATAATACCGGAGTCTGGTCTGGGGTCTAATAATAAAGGAGTCTGGTCTGGGGTCTAATAAGAGCGGAGTCTGGGGTCTGATAATAGCGGAGTCTGCTCTGGGGTCTGATAATAGAGGAGTCTGGTCTAGGGTCTGATAATAGAGGAGTCTGCTCTGGGGTCTGATAGCAGCGGAGTCTGCTCTGGGGTCTGATAATAGAGGAGTCTGGTCTGGGGTCTGACAATAACGGGGTCTGGTCTGGGGTCTGATAATAAAGGAGTCTGGTCTGGGGTCTGATAATAGAGGAGTCTGGTCTGGGGTCTGATAATACCGGAGTCTGGTCTGGGGTCTAATAATAAAGGAGTCTGGTCTGGGGTCTAATAAGAGCGGAGTCTGGGGTCTCATAATAAAGGAGTCTGGTCTGGGGTCTGATAATAGAGGAGTCTGGCCTGAGGTCTGATAATAGAGGAGTCTGCTCTGGGGTCTGATAATAGCAGAGTCTGCTCTGGGGTCTGATAATAGAGGAGTCTGCTCTGGGGTCTGATAATAAAGGAGTCTGCTCTGGGGTCTGATAGCAGCGGAGTCTGCTCTGGGGTCTGATAATAGAGGAGTCTGCTCTGGGGTCTGATAATAAAGGAGTCTGCTCTGGGGTCTGATAGCAGCGGAGTCTGCTCTGGGGTCTGATAATAAAGGAGTCTGCTCTGGGGTCTGATAGCAGCGGAGTCTGGTCTGGGGTCTGATAGCAGCGGAGTCTGCTCTGGGGTCTGATAGCAGCGGAGTCTGGTCTGGGGTCTGATAGCAGCGGAGTCTGGTCTGGGGTCTGATAGCAGCGGAGTCTGCTCTGGGGTCTGATAGCAGCGGAGTCTGCTCTGGGGTCTGATAGCAGCGGAGTCTGCTCTGGGGTCTGATAATAGAGGAGTCTGGTCTGGGGTCTGATAGCAGCGGAGTCTGCTCTGGGGTCTGATAATAGAGGAGTCTGGTCTGGGGTCTGATAGCAGCGGAGTCTGGTCTGGGGTCTGATAATAGCGGAGTCTGCTCTGGGGTCTGATAGCAGCGGAGTCTGCTCTGGGGTCTGATAGTAGCGGAGTCTGCTCTGGGGTCTGATAGCAGCGGAGTCTGGTCTGGGGTCTGATAGCAGCGGAGTCTGGTCTGGGGTCTGATAGCAGCGGAGTCTGGTCTGGGGTCTGATAACAGCGGAGTCTGGTCTGGGGTCTGATAGCAGCGGAGTCTGGTCTGGGGTCTGATAATAGAGGAGTCTGGTCTGGGGTCTGATAATAGAGGAGTCTGGTCTGGGGTCTGATAGCAGCAGAGTCTGCTCTGGGGTCTGATAGCAGCGGAGTCTGCTCTGGGGTCTGATAATAAAGGAGTCTGCTCTGGGGTCTGATAGCAGCGGAGTCTGCTCTGGGGTCTGATAGCAGCGGAGTCTACTCTGGGGTCTGATAGAAGCGGAGTCTGGTCTGGGGTCTGATAGCAGCGGAGTCTGGTCTGGGGTCTGATAGCAGCGGAGTCTGCTCTGGGGTCTGATAGCAGCGGAGTCTAATCTGGGGTCTGATAGCAGCGGAGTCTGGTCTGGGGTCTGATAGCAGCGGAGTCTGGTCTGGGGTCTGATAGCAGCGGAGTCTGCTCTGGGGTCTGATAGCAGCGGAGTCTGGTCTGGGGTCTCATAGCAGCGGAGTCTGGTCTGGGGTCTGATAGCAGTGGAGTCTGGTCTGGGGTCTGATAGCAGCAGAGTCTGGTCTGGGGTCTGATAGCAGCGGAGTCTGGTCTGGGGTCTGATAGCAGCAGAGTCTGGTCTGGGGTCTGATAGCAGCGGAGTCTAATCTGGGGTCTGATAATAGAGGAGTCTGGTCTGGGGTCTGATAATAGAGGAGTCTGGTCTGGGGTCTGATAGCAGCGGAGTCTGGTCTGGGGTCTGATAATAGAGGAGTCTGCTCTGGGGTCTGATAGCAGCGGAGTCTGGTCTGGGGTCTGATAGCAGCGGAGTCTGGTCTGGGGTCTGATAGCAGCGGAGTCTGCTCTGGGGTCTGATAGCAGCGGAGTCTGCTCTGGGGTCTGATAGCAGCGGAGTCTGGTCTGGGGTCTGATAGCAGCGGAGTCTGCTCTGGGGTCTGATAGCAGCGGAGTCTGCTCTGGGTCTGATAGCAGCGGAGTCTGCTCTGGGGTCTGATAGCAGCGGAGTCTGCTCTGGGGTCTGATAGCAGCGGAGTCTGGTCTGGGGTCTGATAGCAGCGGAGTGTGCTCTGGGGTCTGATAGCAGCGGAGTCTGGTCTGGGGTCTGATAGCAGCGGAGTCTGGTCTGGGGTCTGATAGCAGCGGAGTCTGGTCTGGGGTCTGATAGCAGCGGAGTCTGCTCTGGGGTCTGATAGCAGCGGAGTCTGGTCTGGGGTCTGATAGCAGCGGAGTCTGCTCTGGGGTCTGATAGCAGCGGAGTCTGCTCTGGGGTCTGATAGCAGCGGAGTCTGCTCTGGGGTCTGATAGCAGCGGAGTCTGCTCTGGGGTCTGATAGCAGCGGAGTCTGCTCTGGGGTCTGACAGTATACAGACAGCACTCTCCGCTCTGGTTAATCCCTGTAATCATGTGACTTGGTTCTTACTCATTGATTGTTGTGGTTTGTTAAATTGTTGTGAATTTTTTTTTTACAAATCATCTGAAATGTAGAAACAAAAGCAAAAGACAACAAGTCAATCAGAGAGGATGGCGATCAATACGCCATATAATAACAACTCACAATTAACTCGGGAACAAAACCACATCATAAAACTAATAAGGAAATCTATAGAGCAACGTCCCCCTCCTGGTCATGTTACTGCGCGGCCTGCAGAGCATCGCACCCATCTCCACGTGTATATATGCCACAAGTAGCCATGTACAGCGTGTAGTAGCCGACCCGTGGGCTGACCACCGGCAGTTAGCTGGAGGCTGCTGCGCCTGTCCGCCAGGGTTGGGGCAGCGCTGTCCTGTGGGTGGACGGTGCACACTTTATTAGCCAGTAATGACCGTTGGACTTGGTGCGGCCGTGATAGATGAGCGTCTGCCGCCCCCGCCGCTTCCTCCAGATGTTTCTCCTCTCCGGATTCTCTCTAGCAGCTGCATGGCGGTATCACATAAATGCTAATGATATCTCCCCCGGACTCGGTCGCAGAGATTTTACGATAACCAGAATCCAGCGAGGACGCTCAGGACGTCGCCGCCATCCGCAGTGACGGCCGCGCAGTGTGATACTGCAAACTGCAACACCAATACATACATGTACTTATAATGAATGATTTACCCCCGCTATATACCCCCTCTATATATCTCTGCTATATACCCCTGTTATATACCCCTCTATATATCCCTGCTATATACCCCTGTTATATACCCCCTCTATATATCTCTGCTATATACCCCTGTTATATACCCCTGCTATATACCTCCTCTATACATCTCTGCTATATACCCGTTATATACCCCTCTATATATCCCTGCTATATACCCCTGTTATATACCCCCTCTATATATCTCTGCTATATACCCCTGTTATATACCCCTGCTATATACCCCCTCTATACATCTCTGCTATATACCCCTGTTACATACCCCCGCTATATACCCCTCTATACCCCCACTATATACCCCTGCTATATACCACCTCTATATACCCCTGTTATATAGCCCCGCTATATACCCCTCTATATACCCCTGCTATATACCACCTCTATATACCCCTGCTATATACCACCTCTATATACCCATTATATTCCCCTGCCATATACCCCCGCTATATATCAATCTATACACCCCCTCTATATACCCCTGCTATATTACCGCTATATATCCCTGATATACACTCACCGGCCACTTTATTAGGTACGCCTGTCCAACTGCACGTTACCACTTAATTTCTAATCAGCCAATCACATGGCGGCAACTCAGTACATTTAGGCATGTAGACATGGTCAAGACAATCTCCTGCAGTTCAAACCGAGCATCAGTATGGGGAAGAAAGGTGATTTGAGGCCTTTGAACGTGGCATGGTTGTTGGTGCCAGAAGGGCTGGTCTGAGTATTTCAGAAACTGCTGATCTACTGGGATTTTCACGCACAACCATCTCTAGGGTTTACAGAGAATGGTCCGAAAAAGAAAAAACATCCAGTAAGCGGCAGTTCTGTGGGCGGAAATGCCTTGTTGATGCCAGAGGTCAGAGGAGAATGGGCAGACTGGTTCCAGCTGATAGAAAGGCAACAGTGACTCAAATAGCCAACCGTTACAACCAAGGTAGGCAGAAGAGCATCTCTGAACGCACAGTACGGCCAACTTTGAGGCAGATGGGCTACAGCAGCAGAAGACCACACCGGGGGCCACTCCGCTCAGCTAAGAACAGGAAACTGAGGCTACAATTTGCACAAGCTCATCGAAATTGGACAGTAGAAGATTGGAAAAACGTTGCCTGGTCTGATGAGTCTCGATTTCTGCTGCGACATTCGGATGGTAGGGTCAGAATTTGGCGTCAACAACATGAAAGCATGGATCCATCCTGCCTTGTATCAACGGTTCAGGCTGGTGGTGGTGGTGTCATGGTGTGGGGAATATTTTCTTGGCACTCTTTGGGCCCCTTGGTACCAATTGAGCATTGTTGCAACGCCACAGCCTACCTGAGTATTGTTGCTGACCATGTCCATCCCTTTATGACCACAATGGACCCAACATCTGATGGCGACTTTCAGCAGGATAATGCGCCATGTCATAAAGCTAGAATCATCTCAGACTGGTTTCTTGAACATGACAATGAGGTCACTGTACTCCAATGGCCTCCACAGTCACCAGATCTCAGTCCAATAGAGCATCTTTGGGATGTGGTGGAACGGGAGATTGGCATCATGGATGTGCAGCCGACAAATCTGCGGCAACTGTGTGATGCCATCATGTCACTATGGACCAAAATCTCTGAGGAAGCTTCCAGCACCTTGTTGTATCTATGCCACCAAGAATTGAGGCAGTTCTGAAGGCAAAAGGGGGTCCAACCCGTTACTAGCACGGTGTACCTAATAAAGTGGCCGGTGAGTGTATATACCTGCTATATACCCCTGCCATATACCCCTACTACATAACCCTGCTATATACCCCTGCCATATACCCCTACTATATAACCCTGCTATTTACCCCTGCTATATAACCCTGCTATATAACCCTGCTATATACCCTGCTATATACCCCTACCATATACCCCTGCTATATACACTTGCTATATACCCGTTTTATACTCTGCTATTACCCCCGCTATATACCTGCTATAGTTAAATACAAGGTGACAGCTCATACAACATACAGCTCACTAGGTGGCGGTGTAGGTGCTTGAGGTAGTGACCTGAGAAGAAACAGCGACAGACAAAGGACAGTTAAGCTTGAGGAAAGTGTAGCCTGACTGGGACTAGGTGTAAGGGACCATATTGGGGACCCAATGTAGTAGTGTACTCTGCCGGGATAGCGCTGAGAATACTGAGTGTACTGTAGAGAATCCTCGTACTCACGGTTAGAAGAGAAAATAGGGACGAACCACCTTCTGCCAAAGCAGCTTAGCGACCAGCAGGTTTGGTAGTACGAGCCCCAGGCCTATACAACGGGGTGTAGCAGACTCCACGAGACTTCCCAAGGTAGTCGAGCGGTGACCAGTAGGATACGTCAGCTTAGGCTCTTTGTCCTACAGGGGATCAGTCTCTGGAACTTTTGTGGACTGTCCTGACAAGTTAGGAAGGATTCCTGGCATAGACAAGGTTACCCCAGAGGACGGTTACCCCACCTGTGGGTTTAGCTCAACCCGCTGAACCCATTGTACCCGCTGAACCTCCTGAACCTCCTGAACCCTAAGAACCTGCTGAACGGAACTTTTGAAAAGTTTGCTCATATCTCTGGGAACCGTCCGGCAGATGTGGGAGTCAGGAGACGTTTCCAGCCATGGAATATAAAACACTGACAGCAAGCAGAGATCTTGTATAGAACACAATAGATGGATCCAGAGATTATACATTCAGACAGTTACATTGTATGTACGAGGTGTAACTAATGTATCCAATACTATAAGACTGTGGCTCTGCCAAGACTACAACTCCCAGCATGCCCTGAGAGCAGCAGCTGGAGAGTCACAAGGAGGAGAACACTTATCCATAATGACATTAAACTTAATGCACCACCGGCTACAGGAGGCCCTAAACCTAATGTCTTCTGATAAGAGGCGCTCCACCTAATGTCCCCCGATAGGAGGCGCTCCACCCAATGTCCCCAGATAGAAGGCGCTCCACCCAATGTATCCAGATAGTAGGCGCTCCACCTAATGTCCCCAGATAGGAGGCGCTCCACCCAATGTCCCCAGATAGAAGGCGCTCCACCCAATGTATCCAGATAGTAGGCGCTCCACCTAATGTCCCCCGATAGGAGGCGCTCCACCTAATGTCCCCCGATAGGAGGCGCTCCACCCAATGTCCCCAGATAGGAGGCGCTCCACCCAATGTCCCCAGATAGGAGGCGCTCTACCCAATGTCCCCAGATAGGAGGCGCTCTACCCAATGTCCCCAGATAGGAGGCGCTCCACCCAATGTCCCCAGATAGAAGGCGCTCCACCCAATGTATCCAGATAGTAGGCGCTCCACCCAATGTCCCCAGATAGGAGGCGCTCCACCCAATATCCCCAGATAGGAGGCGCTCCACCTAATGTCCCCCGATAGGAGGCGCTCCACCCAATGTCCCCAGATAGGAGGCGCTCCACCTAATGGCCCCAGATAGGAGGCGCTCCACCTAATGTCCTCATCCGGCCAACAACCTGAATAAATAAATGGCTTGGCGGCGGCGGCTGGAGGTGACTGCAGATAAAGGTTAATGCCAGACGCTGGCGCTGATCCTCCTCCTGGATCCAGGTGGCAGAATCCCAGAAAAGCCGCATTCTACAGCCAAGATCCTGACCCAAAAGTGATTGTGCAGCTTCCTAATGAAGATGAGTGGCCGAGGCCGCCGCTAATGAAATGATAGGGGCCGCAGTACTGTGATTCCAGCTCCGGTGTCCTCTACAGAGAGGTCGGGTCACCTTACTGATGAGAATCTGCAGAGAAGAGCTCATAGACAGCACAGGGGCCTGTGGGGCTGATCACACACAGCTGAGGGTCTGGTACACTTGCATCCAGTCCGGGTAGGAGCAGAGCAGAATGATACATTGTAACTAATGGGACCTGAGATCCTGTGATTATCACACCGAGAAACCATCATCTATGTATAGTATATAGGGGACTATGGATACTGAATAGACATGGGGATGTTTCCATTCACTGACAGCAACGTGTTAAAGCATTGAAATACAATAATTAAAGGGGTACTCTTTTCTTAAATCAACTGGTGTCAGAAGATTTTATAGATTTGTAATTTACTTCTATTTAAAAATCTCCACTCTACCAGTACATATCAGCTGCTGTATGTCCTGCAGGAAGTGGTGTATTCCCACCAGTCTGACACAGTGCTCTCTGCTGCCACCTCTGTCCATGTCAGGAACTGTCCAGATCAGGAGAGGTTTTCTATGGGGATTTGCTGCTGCTCTGGACAGTTCCTGACATGGACAGAGGTGGCAGCAGAGAGCGCTGTGTCAGACTGGACAAAATACAGCACTTGTAGTGACCCGGTAGGGGCCCGTAAGTCTTTATTGCAGCTGAGTAAGGTAACTCCCTCGGGTTCACACAAGTGGGATGAAGTATCCACATCATTTACTGTTTTTCCCACTGAGTGTCACTACAGTGTCTGTTATTTTCTGTGCACGGCTGAAGGAGACTAAGGGTTAACTGTTATGTGTCACATGTTGTTTTTTGTCCACTCACAGGTGCAGGTGCTTTCCCTCCATTTTCTATCCTATCCTCTGTTCTCTCTCCTCACACACAGCCCACCAATCACAGGCAGGGTTACTTAGACCACTGTAGGAGGGACTTAGTTCCTGGTGGGAGGAGTGTAGTCAGTCTGTAGTCAGTGTGAGAGGAAACAACACAGACAGAAGTCTCTGCAGAAGTTAAGCCAGGGCCTCAGACAGGGACACAAGCAAGCAAGCCACAGATTCTTCCCTTTGAGGAACACAACCATGAAGCAGTGCTAAGGAAGTACACAGGGGAGAGACAGGGAGACACAGGGATCACCTTGTCCACGTCAGTAACCTCTCTAAACGTGCAGGACAGTTACCTCAGCAGTCACAGGAACTGACCCCAGAGGAACAAAGTTACTATAGGAAGTCTAGGTATTCAACTGTGCAGTGCAGAATGACTGGGAAGTCTCTGGAGTTTGCTTAGCCCAGATAAGTAGGCCTGGGGCTCGTACTACCATAACAGGACGAGTAGCCCACAACTGCAGGGTAGAAGGTGGTGAGACAGGAGTCTATACATGTGTACGAGTGTTCTCTATATCTCTTTCACACACCTGTCTGTGGATGGATACCCCGCTGCAGCTGTCAGTGGATGGTTGTCTGGCTTTGGTAATCCCTTGTCATGTCACAATGCTCACAACAGAGTTAGACAGAAGGAGCCACCCTGGTATTTCCCTATTTAGGTTCTAATACTTGTAAACAAAAGGGACTTAAGGGGCCCCGTTTCAGGGTGGTTTGGCTATTCCCCCATTTTTGCATATTTAAATCTATAGGGGACAATGTATCAATGGAGACTCCTGAGTGAGGACTTCATTGGATATTTTTCACTGATCTTTCACTGATTTTTTTAGAGTACCCCTTTAAGCTTCATCTACATGAGGCTGCGTTCACACAATACTTTTTGCTGTATTTTTTCGCGTGATTCTGTATAGTTTTATTGCTTTACCGGAAAATCACTGAAAAGGCCGTAAAGCAATCTCAGCCTCTGAGCCGCCATCATTCCCTCCGGCCTCAGCCATTCGTGACGCTTCTTCTTTCTCTGACAGCTCCATGAATTACACAGTAACTGCGCCCATCACATCTACAACGTTCCCTCAACCAAGAACGGCTCCATTCAGTGACAATGCGACGGCCATGGCTTCCCGTGCCGGAGACGAGGCGCTGCCGCACACTTACTGGAGGGTTCTGTGATAAGAAATAACAGTACTAGTCGCCATACTACGCATCTATAAAACCACCGCCATGAAGCGCTCGGCGGGCGGGGGCTTGTCTTGTTTTAGAGCCTCGTCATGCTCCGATCAGATCCAAATAAATTACGGATAATCTGATGGCGGGATTCATTTCAATATGTTCCTTTTTGCTTCATTTGCGCCTGCCGAGAATTGATTCCTTAAATAATGCTCCTCCATGTTGCGGCGCGGCGTCCTTAGTAACTCTGCCAGATGTACTTTCCACTCCACCTGAATTCTGCTTTATTCCAATTTTCCACTTCCCTGCCTTTAATCCCAGTGTTACAAATGGATTCCTGCGCCGCACTAATATCATTCAGTCTTTGGCGCTGCTGGGATCAATATTTAAAACCGCCATATGTCTTCTGAATGGTAAGTGTATGCGGATGCATCAGGAATAGTTTGGGCTCATCACCATCTTCCTCCTCATCTCCATCCTCATCATCCTCCTCATCACCATCTTCCTCCTCATCTCCATCCTCATCATCCTCCTCATCACCATCCTCCTCCTCTTCATCCTAATCCTCCACATCACCATCCTCTACATCACCATCCTCCTCCTCTTCATCCTAATCCTCCACATCACCATCCTCTACATCACCATCATCCTCCTCATCACCATCCTCCTCTTCATCCTCCTCCTCATCCTCCACATCACCATCCTCCTCCTCTTCATCCTCCACATCACCATCCTCTACATCACCATCCTCCTCCTCTTCATCCTCCTCCTCATCCTCCACATCACCATCCTCTACCTCTTCATCTCTACCTGGGATGAGCGGAATGCTGAGGATTTCCTGCTGACAACCGCGCTGCGAGATAGAGTTTCAGGCTTATTGCAACTTTGCTCTATACGGATCAGTTCCTAGCTTACTGCTCTCTGTGGATACTGTCCTGCACTGTGACTCTCCTAGTTCACAGTGTGGGTTGAGGTTATCTCTTACTTGTCCTCTCTTGTAAGGGTTTAACACTGCATAGTGTTGTGTAGCGTTACTGAGGAGAAACTGCTAGCTGTGTCTTGTCTTGCTTCCTACCCATACGGGGACCTGACTAAGACTGAACTACTCTTCCTGTCTCCCACGTGACTTCCTTCCTCAGCGTATCTAAAGTGCGCTGTGAGTAGGTGAAGAGTGCAGTAGAAGAAGTAAACAGAGAGATGATAGGATAGAAGAAGAAAAGGTTCCCATAGGTTCACAGATCCATGTGACACACAAAAAAACATTAACCCTTTACACACACCAGACCTGTCTGGACCTATAAGTGCACAGACGCTGGGGGTGGCACAGGGAGAACATGGAGATGGGGACAAGTCATCCAACATGTTCAGAAAGCCGTCTCCTGCACATGACAGGATAGGAGGAACCTGTAACACTTGTTATTGTTTACTTCCTTATAGTGATGAGCGGAGCTGCCGAACAGTTCAGGTTCAGCAACTTTCTTTGAACCCAAACGTTCAGCATTTGACTCCCGGCGTCTGGAGAAGTTGGATGCCGCCCTAGAGAGTCCTGGGAAACATGGATGCGGCCTATGACCTATGGATATCACTGTATCCAGTGCCGGACTGGCCATCTGGCATTTCTGGCAAATGCCAGATGGGCCGGTTCCCGTTGTGGGCTGGTCTTGTCTGTCTCCTGGTGATGCGTTATTTCCCTGCACATCACCAGGATCAGGACTGGGGGTAGGGTGCCATTACCAGGGTTACCTACAGGGGGAAGTGTATATGAAGGGGAGGGGTTATACTATAAGGGGGATTACCTAAGGAGGGGGGGATATCCTACAGGGCGGGTATTACCTACAAATGGTTTCCCTATGGGGCAATGGAATTACCTACAGGGCTATTGCCTTCAGGTCCAGGGCTGCTTTTTAGTCCCAGTCTGGCCCTGGCGGTATCTATATTTCCAGGACTCCTCAGGGCAGCATCCAACTCCTCCAGCCGCTGGGAGACAAATGCCGAGCACTTGGGTTTAGAGAACGCTGCCGTACGCGAACAGTTCATCACATCCGCTCATCATAACAGTACAGCTAGATTTCTCCCAGCACATATAATGCTCATATTGGAGACAATGCAACGTTTTTTATATTTTTGCACAAAAAAAAACTTTTAAAGAAAATAATAGTAAGAGCCAGAAGATTTTCTTGTATTGTGACAGAGCTGCGTGGCGGCTTTCTTTGGAAGATGGATTATAGTTTTATTGGTTACATTTTGGGGCTCATACAATGCTTGGATGATATTTTATGGTATATTATGGTATTAAAGGAGTTTTGTGACAGGTGTGAAAGGTTTGCAGCATTGTAGTTTTGCATGATGGGAGTTGTTGTCTTGCTACAGGGCTACAGGTGGGGGAGTATGACACTACAGTATGACACTGGCCTGGAGATAAGATGGAGCGCTATATATGCCGCTTATCATAATAACCGCAGGGGGCGGGGTTAATCTCCAGATGGATGAATGACAGCTGTCGTACCTCTATGGAGACTTTGGCTGGAGACCCCTCCCCTATTATAGTTTGGGGGTTCGTGTCTTCCGCCTGGATTTGCTTCTCTGCCCCCCATGTATATCCTGTGACCGAGGACAAACTCTGGATCCGGTGACATAAAAGCTTTGTCAGCTTCATCCAGTACGGACAGAAATGACACAAGAGAAATATTTGGGCCAAGAAATCCCTTTTAGGCGACGGCCGGCGGGGAGATCGCTGCTTCCTATCAACAACTTCCCGCTAATTGAACTTCCTTAAAAGCCTCCGTTCCCGGCAGAAGCCGCGGCCGTCCTAATGCTGAGTGTCACCTCGGCTCACAAGTTTCTCTATAAAATCAAGAATTTAGTAAGTTCTGGAGATTTTGTCTTCTGTCGGGTTCCTGAAAATTCTCTCCATCTGTTCCTCTCTGTATTGTGTTATTTACTCATGTCGCCCCCAGAGCTGCGCTCACACATTCACCTGGGGGCCGCCACAAACATGACATGGGGGCCGCCACAAACATGACATGGGGGCCGCCACAAACATGACATGGGGGCCGCCACAAACATGACATGGGGGCCGCCACAAACATGACATGGGGGCCGCCACAAACATGACATGGGGGCCGCCACAAACATGACATGGGGGCCGCCACAAACATGACATGGGGGCCGCCACAAACATGACATGGGGGCCGCCACAAACATGACATGGGGGCCAGGTGTTGGAGTGCGGCATCTAGGGGTGCAGAGTGGTAGCTAGCTCTCCCAAACTCCCACTCTACTCTCTATTACCCCTTCCTGCAAGGTGCTGGTGCAGGACACAATCACAAGGTATGCAGAACCATAAACCATACAGATCTTTGGTCACGAGGTGACAGCGGATTACTAAGAGGGTCACTGCCCATGCAGTACTGTACTCTGCTGTAGGTCCTGACAATTTTGGAGAAGACTCAGCCAAAGCAGGGGGACACTTGGACAAGAAATGCAGCTTCTCCAACCCCTGACTAGATTTGAGGCAGGACCTGACTGAAGACTTGAGACATGAAAACTTGATGACCCTCTCAGCGTGGACAGGCAGGTTCCCTCAGATGTAGCAGCACCTCTCGTGGTTTAGTACTGTATGGTTACAGGCAGGAACATCAGCAGTACAGCAGCACAGTCGGTGGCCAGCGGTCCGGCCCCTGGAGGACGACACTCTAGATACAGCTGGACAGAGTAACAGCCAGAAACTGGTACAGAGGAACACACCATCCCCCGCACCGCTGACTGCATCCCCAGGCTGGATACAATTGTAACAAATCCTCAGCACTGTGCAGTATTGTCTCCTCTCTGACAGCAGAGATCTCTGAGTCTCAGAACTTTTCATTATATATTGATTAATCTTTATTGATCAGCGTCTGACTCCTCCTCGGGGTTAATGGCAGGGATGACGCCTTCTCCTGAAGTCCTCTGTACCTTTTGGTTGGTGTGATATCCTGTAGCCGGTCGGCAGCGATGGGGACACCGGGGGGGGGGGGGGGAGGGGTGTTCCTAAAGATCCTTCTTAATTAAAGGCCGGGAGGGAAAATGATTTAATAAAAGCTCCATGGCTGCTTAATGGCGGCTGCCGCTGCTGCCTGCCAGGTGGAGGGCAGGGGGGGTGACATCTCCCGCGATCGATACGCATTATATAGAGATCAATCTGGTTTATTATGCATGGCTTATGTAGCATTTACAGCTATTGTATCTGCAGCTCGTAACGGGCCGCATCCAATCAATTCCAAACGCACCTTTTAAAAAAGCAAAATTGTTTGTGTCGAATCGATTTTTGGTTTTCACTCGGCTGCAGATGGAGGAGATTTCGGGAAGCGCAGGTGAGGTAATTGAGTAATGAAATACGTAGGACACGCTCGCCGTCTTTCCTCTGTCTCGCTGCTCCGCGTCGCTTTCCTTCACATTCACCTGAAATATATCCAGGATTATGGAAGGAGTCGGTGATGAGGCGATGTGTAGTAAACATGGCGTCCGCACCGCTGGGGGGGAGGTTCTCTTTAAGGGGAATGGGTCAACACAGCCCCCCCGACTATTAATAGTCCGACCCCTCCTGTTCTATAGAGATCACTACTCCGCAGTCATTTTACCATCAGGATTATAATGGTAGGTGCCCCCCCCCCCCCCCCCCTAATTCCTGCTCAGTAACCTTCTGAGGTTATAGAGCATGCCTGCAAAGCTCTGCCATATAAATCAACAGAGGATGATCCCAGCTCCCCTCCCTGCACATATCACAGAGCATGGCCACAGCTACATGCATTGGCCACAGCTCACCTTCTCCCTCTCCCTGCACAGTAGCTTACAGAGCATGCTCACAACACTCCGCCATAGAAGTCTATAGGTGATGGTCACAGTTTACCTCTTCGTCCCTCATAATAACAGTTCACAGAGTATGACCACAACACTCCTACAGGTTTCTACGGCCCATGTACCACTGAGCCAGAGAACACAGTGATTGTGTGGTAGCCCTGCGACTGGTCACTTGCTTGATGGTTATGTGTGACGCCACTTCTATGGTGGTTGGTCGGTGGAATATAGTTCAGCCGCATCTGAGGTTGTTGTGACGCCAGTGCTAACTCAGAACACAGGTGTGATGGTATACCTGCTTGTTGTGTGTGACTGGCTGTACCCTTCCGCAACGGTCGGGGACCTGCCGGGTTGTGATGGGTCCCTTGAACGCTTATCACAGTGGTCTGGAGTGGAGATGTGACCCACCCGGACTGTCGGTACCGCCACCCACAGAAAGGGCAGATGACCCAAGGACGGTGTAGCTTGTGTGTAGGTGCTGGTGCAATGATCACTGAGATACTGGCAAGTCTCTGGTGATACAGGTGAATAATACGTGGCTGATACAGACTTGCTATCACTAGATCTGTACTAAGAGTTGCTGAGGTAGAGAGTAAGATAGCAGTGCTGACTTGGTTAGGTGCTGAGAAGAGTAGAGAGTTCAGAGAAGTGGAGAAGAGTTTGTCTTGAGAGTCCCAACCCAATGTAGTACTGTGCTCTGCCGGAACCTAGAGATACTTGAGAAGTGAATGCTTGAGAGAAGAATACTTGTGCCTGTGTTTCGACCTTTGTCGCTATACCACCTTTTGCCATGTAGTGTCAAGCTACCCGTCCTACAAGGTTGAGACAAGCCCCAGTCTTGGTTACCTGAGTTGAGCTCAGTGTCCAAGTGTGTCCCGGTGTCACTGTGCTGCAAGATAGAGTACGTAGGCCCTTGGCTGCTTTTCTCAATCCGGATCAGTTCCTCTGCTTTATGATACTGTGTTGTGTTGAGATGTTTACGGCGTGGGTTGAGGTGTCCTCTGACTTGTCCTCCCTTTAGTGTTTAGCACTGCATCGTGAGTATAAAGGTTGCTTTTAGAAAGAGAGTCTCTATGTTCTTCATACGTGTCTGTACACTACAGCTGTCTAAGCTCCTGGCTAAGCTCAGCAGGGATGCATGATCTGTGTGTCTTGCTTCACTGAGAATCAAAGAGAAACTACTCTACACAGCCTCTCCCCATGTGACTACTTCCTACAGGGTGTATGTAACAACCTCTGTGAGTGGTGGAGAGTGCATAGAAAAGAAAAGGACAGGGATAAGTAGAGAAAGAACAGCATCTCTTATTGGTGTATAGGATCCCAAAATACAATACAGGGTGAGTACAGCTGTGCAACATTTAGACATAAATATACATAGTGATATCTAGTGGCAAAACTTATACATAACTTCATCACCACTTTACTTTCAAAGTACAAGGCTTTTGTGAGGGGTGTTCAAAATAGAAACACCCGTGGTGGGACACCGCAATGGTACCCAACCCCCTGAGCCAGAGATCACAGTGATTGTACCCCCTGAGCCGGAGATCACAGTGATTGTACCCCCTGAGCCGGAGATCACAGTGATTGTACCCAACCCCCTGAGCCGGAGATTACAGTGATTGTACCCCCTGAGCCGGAGATCACAGTGATTGTACCCAACCCCCTGAGCCGGAGATCACAGTGATTGTACCCAACCCCCTGAGCCGGAGATTACAGTGATTGTACCCCCTGAGCCAGAGGTCACAGTGATTGTACCCAACCCCCTGAGCCGGAGATTACAGTGATTGTACCCCCTGAGCCAGAGATCACAGTGATTGTACCCAACCCCCTGAGCCGGAGATTACAGTGATTGTACCCCCTGAGCCGGAGATCACAGTGATTGTACCCAACCCCCTGAGCTGGAGATTACAGTGATTGTACCCCCTGAGCCAGAGATCACAGTGATTGTACCCAACCCCCTGAGCCGGAGATCACAGTTATTGTACTCAACCCCCTGAGCCGGAGATTAAAGTGATTTTACTCAACCCCCTGAGCCGGAGATTACAGTGATTGTACCCAACCCCCTGAGCTGGAGATCACAGTTATTGTACCCAACCCCCTGAGCTGGAGATCACAGTTATTGTACCCAACTGCCTGAGCCGGAGATCACAGTCATTGTACCCAACCGCCTGAGCCGGAGATCACAGTCATTGTACCCAACCGCTGAGCCGGAGATCACAGTCATTGTACCCAACCGCCTGAGCCGGAGATTACAGTCATTGTACCCAACCGCCTGAGCCGGAGATCACAGTCATTGTACCCAACCGCCTGAGCCGGAGATTACAGTCATTGTACCCAACCGCCTGAGCCGGAGATCACAGTCATTGTACCCAACCGCCTGAGCCGCAGATCACAGTCATTGTACCCAGCCCCCTGAACTTGAAGCGTTGAGTAGAATCCCCAGTGCTCTCCGCAGAACCAGACCGGTCACCCAGCTTTCCCAGGATCAGAGAGATAGAAGGGGATTTCTATAATTCATGGCTCATTTCCCTCTTGGAGGGGACGCTCCTCGGCCATCTGTTCTCTCCTTCTCTTTCTGGCCCGGATACAAGTTGGGAACATTTAACAAAGATTCAGTGACTGTGAATGCAATTCTGACAAAGCCGCAACTTAAAACCAAAGAGCACCTGATGCATCTCCACCGACCGAGGAATGAGACTTGTTTTTCCCTTTAATTTATACAATTACCCTGTCATTGGCAGAAAACACAATGGCTGCTCCTGCCCCCCGCCTAGGCCCCAAATTACTCATTCACCATTACCCGGAATGACAAATGTCACTGAGATGTTGTGTTTGTGCAGCGCCTTTCCAGCACTTTACTTGGTGTCTATAAAGTGGAAGTAATCTGCCTGGGTCATGTGTGGGACATATAGTTAAAGTTCTCGGGGAGGAGGGATTTTTTTTTTTTCTTAAAGGGGTACTCCAAAGAAAAAATATTTTTAAATCAACTCTCCAAATCCAAAAATCCAAAAATCTCCAGTACTTCCAATACTTATCGACTGCTGTATGTCCTGCAGGAAGTGGTGTATTCTCCCAAGTCTGACACAGTGCTCTCTGCTGCCACCTCTGTCCATGTCAGGTACTGTCCAGAGCAGCAGCAAATCCCCATAGAAAACCTCTCCTGCTCTGGACAGTTCCTGACATGGACAGAGGTGGCAGCAGAGAGCACTGTGTCAGGCTGGAGAGAATACACCACTTCCTTCCGGACATACAGAAGCTGGTAAATACTGGAAGACTGGAGATTATAAAATAGAAGTAAATTACAAATCTACATAACTTTCTGACACCCGATGATTCTGTTTACTGCCTTAAGTAATGTAAATGCATGGAAAGTTTCGTCATCAGCCCTCGGCAGGGTGCAGCCATTCTTGCCAACAGTCCCAGTCTTAGCTTTAGAGCCCACGAGGGCCGACTGCTGCTGTACATGTAGCTTGTGTTCTCACACCTGTAGGTGGAATGGAAGTCAATGAAAAAGCGGATCAAAACGGATCTACACAAATGCATCCGTTTTTTCATCCATTTTTTATTTTGTAAAAATGGATGCGAAAACCGTAGTGTGAACCCAGCCTAAATGAACTCTCCAGATGACATCACCAGCGATGATTCTTATTCATCGGACGCTCTTCTCGCTGCAGACCACAGCGTTACCTGGTGGCGGCCATATTCTGTATCCAGCATGTTTTGGATGATGTTGGATTTGAAGGGGTTCTTTTTCTGTCTGTGACCATGATATAATGTTCAAACACGTAATAATCCTGACTTTCCGGGAGAAGTAAAGTGTCCCGGCAATGACAGAGCGGCTCCGTTCTCTTTAAGTAGGTCACCCCTTTCCTGCTGCCAGACGACGGTCGCATTGATCATAACTGAGACAAACGCCTCTTCTTCAAGGGTTCTTGTTTATTTATCTGTTTCTAACTTCAGGAAAAGTAAATGAGTGTCGGCTATCGACTGCTCCTTAGGGGGAGTCGCCCTGATCCGAATATGAGGAACAACAAAAAAATCATCAAAAAAGAAAATGAAATATTTATTATGTGTCTCTGGGGTAACAACGTCCCCTCCGCTGTCCCTGTACAACGAGATCCATCACCACCTGCTCATGATAACCAGCTGTGGACTCCTCTACCGGAGATGATGCACCTGACAACACCGCCACTAGTTATTAGGTTATTTTTGTTGTGTTTTAGGCGTCCCGTCAGATTTCTGTCCTTTCTCCTGCGATTACAACGTCCCCTCCACTGTCCCTGTACAATATGGTCCGTTACCATTAGCACTGACTGTGAGATCCTCTACCGGAGATCATACACCTGACTCCGCCACTACAACCAGTAAGTTATTCTTGATGTCCCGTCAGCTTTGTGTCCTGTCTCCTGGGGTAACAACGTCCCCACCTCTGTCCCTAGAAAAACGAGATCCGTCACCACCTGCTCACGATAACTGGCTGTGAGATCCTCTACTGGAGATGATGCACCTGATGCCGCTGCCACCACCACCCGTCTCCTCAGGTAACAACGTCCCCTCTGCTGTCCCTGTATAACATAGTCTGGCACCATTAGCACTGGCTGTTAGATCCTCTTCTGGAGATGATATACCTGCCACCACGACCACCACCAGAAAGTTATTCTTGGCGTCCTGTCAGCTTTGTGTCCTGTCTCCTGGGGTAACAAGGTCCCCTCCGCTGTCCCTGTATGACATGGTCCGGCACCGTTAGCACCGGTTGTGAGATCCTCTTCTGGAGATGATATACCTTCCACCATCAGAAATTTATTCTTCTCATCCGTCAGCTTTGTGTCCTGTCTCCTGGGGTAACAACGACCCCCTCCGCTGTCTCTGTATGACATGGTCCGGCACCGTTAGCACCGGTTGTGAGATCCTCTTCTGGAGAGGATACACCTCCCACCACCAGAAAGTTATTCTACTGGTCCGTCAGCTTTGTGTCCTGTCTCCTGGGGTAATATCAGACCCTTATCTTTTCCTGTACACCACTATCCGGCACCACTTGACCCCCATTCCCATTGGCTGGGACTCAGAGCTTTTCTACCAGAAGATGACCCATCTGCCACCAGTGATGAACTCTTGTTTCTTCTTTTCAGTTGCAGCATTAGATCCCCAGCCATCCCTGTACACCAGCTCCACCACCCACTGACCATCCCTTCTGGTTGAGAGCTCTGGACCATGCACACTGGCTCATATCTCTTTAGAGATGATACACCTGACGCCACCACGATTCTTCTTTTCAGCTTTGTGTCCTATCTTCTAGTTAACAATGACCCTTGGGCTATCCTAACACCTCCACATCGGCAGCACCTGTTCATTTTCTCCAGCTCGGGGCTTGTCTTCCCATCTGCCACCATCTTTTTGACATCCTTTCAGTTTTTTTCTGGATTAATGACACACCCCGAGCTATTCTTGTCGTACAAGATCTGGGACCACCTGCTAATTCACACCGACTGAGACCATTCACACGAGGCTTCTGGTTTCCTTTTTACAGCCTCCTGAGCTAACAGTAGACCTCCGGCTGTCCTCATACCTGAAGATCTGCCAGTGCCTGCTCATTTACTCTTGTCTTCCCGGACAGAAAACACCTGTCACCATCTCCATCTTATATTATTTTTCCTTTTTTGCATCAGTTTTGTTCCTGTCACCTAGATTAACAGCAATCCCTCAGCTATCCCTGTATTAAGAGATCTGGAGCCATCTGCCCATTCTCTTCCATGGAGCAATACACCTGATGCCGACACCGGTCTATTCTTTTTGGCTTCCTTGAAGTTTTGTCTTCTGGGTAAACACCAGCTCCTCATTTCTGTGTGTACTAAGAGATGTGGTGCCAACTGCCCATCCGTGCCGCCCAGGGGCCCCTCTTCAGGAGGAGATACACCTGCCGCCGCCGCACTGCCACCACTACAGATGATGTTGGATCTTTCGTCTCTTCTTTTTGGCATCCCTTCAAGTTTCCAGGTTGTGAAATAAACCTTGTTAGTATTCCCCGGCCTCCGTCCACGTTCAGGAACATTTTTTTATTCTAATTTCATTGAAGGGATAGAAAGTCTTCAAAGGTTTATTGATCAGAAGTTATCTCGTTCACAGAAACAAAAAAAGATTTTACTTTTATGTGGGGAGAAGAAAATCCTTTTGGACACAACTTAGTTTATGATTCAAAATATTTTTAAGTTTCCATAGAAAAAAATGTAATACAACAATATAACATGGTCCTGGTCACTAAATGGTACAACTCACGGCCAGTCAGTACAAGACTGCAGGAGCAACATAGAGTCTCAAGTAGGTCAATAGTCACCAAAAGTCCAATTCTTTGATCCACATAGCACACTTCAGAGTGACCGCTCCATGTAACCTTACTGCCAGACTCACATGAGCAGTCCCATGTGACCCCCCCGCCTGCCAACCGCCAGGGCATCTCAGATGGAACATCACCCATGCCCTCCATCTGGTGGAGAACTTTTTGCTAGTGTTGTATTCCTTAGCCCTGAGCTACTCCTTTCTCATCAGGGAGTTGACTTCCTCAGTCTAGTAGGGGGCTAGTGGACCTCCTGAGCCTCGGGATAATTTGTCTAGTGGCCAGCAGAAAGAAGCCCAGTAGATCCTTCTTAACCCTAGATATTGGCCAGGTAAGATCAAGAGGAGGGCCATCTCAGGTGTAAGGACTATCTGGTTGGAAGTGACGGCGTTATATAGCTCCTGAACCCCTTTCCACGATGCTGCATTGGATGTGCATGCCCACCATGGATGGAGCATCGATCCCACCGCACTCGCACACCTCCAACATACCTTTTACACAGAGGGAAACATTTTGTGGAGGCGCTCAGGCGTCCTACACCATTGCGTCAAAACTTTGTAATCGAGCTCCTGAATTCTGCTGGCCAGTTTATTGGTGTAAGTCCAACCCTGAACCTTGAATATGGTGAGTTTTTATTGGAGGATATGGTGAGTTTTTAATGGAGTCATACAATGTGCCAACTACTGGTGTCTATTAGAGACTTGCAAACTTTTCAAAAGTTCGGTTCAGCAGATTGGCCAAACTTTGAGGCAAAGTCCGGGTTCATCCAAACCAAACCAAACATTAAACAAACCGCACTAAAACAATCAAACAATCGAGGCATTTAGCTGTTTTTTGTGCGGTTCAGCAATTTTGCTCATCTATACTTACCTGTCCGGGCTCCCCCGATGTCCTCCAGTCTCCAGCGTGCCCAGCAGCCACCTACAGCCTGCTCAGCCAATCACTGACTGAGAGGGGACAGCTCTGCGACCTGTGACTGAGCAGGCTGGAGGTGGCAGTGGGAGCGGGAACAGGGGGAACAGGTGGGCATACACTTTTTTGTGTTTTATGTATATTTTATTGTGCGTCTACCTTTACAACCAAATTTTGCAAATCGTTCAGTTCTGTAAAAAATTTTACTTTTTGCTACATTTGGAACAAATCTCGATTCGTAAAGTTAAACCTCATGGTGGTCGGGTAAAGAATAACATACAAAATGCATTTTTCTTTCAAAATGTCGTATATCGTGCAAAAATTTGAACGCAAAAATGCAATAGACACCTTAGAATTCCAGCGTATGCCGTCAATTGGCAGCATCCCACCAGAGGTCTAATGTGTCCTGCAGTAACCTTGATTGCATTTTTTTGTAGTTGTTCTAATTTTTGTACATTTCATTTACAGATCCCATCAAGGGACAAAATATACAAAACTTTTAACTAGAAAAATGCAATAGGATACTGCCGAGCAGGGGACACCTCGCTAAATGCTCCCATTGATTTCAAGGGGGTTTGTGACTTGGGTCAAGCACGCAAGCATTAAAAAATACTCAACATCCTACACTATGGGGGACATTTATCAATGAAAAAAAAGCATATTTTTCGTCGGAAAATGGCCAGATGCAAATAAATTTATTCGCAAATAGCCGTTTTGCGAATATTTGCATCTGGCCATTTTCCGCCCGGTACGCCAGGGGGGCCTCTGAGCTGGCGTAGGTTTCCTCAGCGCACACGCTGGTGCGCAGGGGATTTATGTAGAGGCAGTACGCCTCTACATAAATCTCCGAACTGTAAGAGCTGCGGTGACATTTTTAAGTCCGGCACAGAAAACGCTGGACCTAATAAATGTCCCCCTATGTATACACCCAACAAAACACCATGTCTGACACAGTGCTCTCTGCTGCCCCCTCTGTCCATGCCAGGAACTGTCCAGAGCAGGAGAGGTTTTCTATGAGGATTTGCTGCTGCTCTGGACAGTTCCTGACATGGACAGAGGTGGCAGCAGAGAGCACTGTGTCAGACTGGAGAGAATACACCACTTCCTGCAGGACATACAGCAGCTGGTAAGTACTGGCAGAACGGAAATTTTTCAAATAGAAGTAAATTACAAATCTGTATAACTTTCTTACATGACTTGAAAAAATTGCTGGAGTTCCCCTTTAAGCTTTCATTTCATTCCGGTTGCTTCAGTATTACCCCCCCCCAGTTGTGGCTGCAGAGCATTCTGGGTGATAGACGCCGCTGAGACCCCTATAAAGAAGTGTCCTCAAGCTCTCAGTGGGTGCAGCCTAAATTCTTCTAATGAAAGCTACTGAGTAATGGAGAGTTCCAGGAGCGGGGTGATATCTATCATATACAGGGACAGGAGGAAAGTCAAGAGATTCCATAAATCTATCAGATTTACACTTTTATGGATAATTAGATTAAGATCATTTTCCTTGGCGCCGCGGATGAATTTCCTTTGTCGGAGGATTATTTATGAGAGAAACTTGGCTGATAAGGCCGACACATTGCGGACATTTAACTCCAAGCAAAATAAAGTCTCAGCCGCAGAGATCGCGTCAGTGATGTCATCAGGGAAACGCGTCACATGACTCCCGCCGGTTCGGTAACATTACTGCACCTGATTCTGTGTTCTGCGCCCAAAATCCAAGCGAGACGAAAGCTGACGGATCCTTGATTATTTACACTCCATATGTAACATAGGACGGGATGTCCTATCTATGAGGACTCTCCATACACGTGTGTCTCTGACCACTACCACAGCTGGTCTGTCCCGGACAGGGAACCTTGCAGAGCCAGGCCCTGGCCACGTTCAGCAGCGATGCCTGATCTGTGTGTGTCCTACTCCCCAGAGAATTAGAGGGAAACTGACGCTACACTTCCTCTCCTGAAGTGACTACTTCTTACAGGGTATGTAAGAGCCCCAATGAGTGGTGGAGAAGAGAGTGTGCAAAAGAAAGAAGTATAGGGATAGGTAGAGAAGAGAGAAGTATCTCCAATGGTCCACAGAATTACAAAATACAAAGAAACAGTAACCCTATAATGACTACAGCTGTGCAATACATATATACAGGTTATACATAAAATACTGACATCTGGTGGCGAAACTCAAACATATTCATCACCACCTTACTATAGAGTATAAGGCTTTTGCGACAAGTGTCAGACAAGGAACACCCGTGGTGGTGAGGTGTCCCATCAAGGGTGTTTCTTGTCTTTACACCGCTCGCAAAAGTCTGTACTTCAAAGTAAAAGTGGTTAGGAAGTAGAACCTAAGTATTGCACAGCTGTAGGTAACTAAAGGGTTATTGTTTCTAGGACCTGTGCTCCAATGGGAGCTCTTTCTCTTTTCTACCTATCTCTATCTTTCTCTTTGTCTTGCACTCTCTTCTCACCCACTCACAGCACATGCTACAGACGTTGTAGGAGGAAGTCACATGGGGAGAGGAAGTCTAGCAACACCTTAGTGAGTCTTACTCTGGCTTTGGTAGAGGAAGGATGTAAGCCAGAACGGTCCCTGCAGTAGCCAAGTAGGGCCTTGACTTATGCCAAGCCCCTGTGGATAGTCTTGGGTTGGTCTCTGTAGAGGACAGATGCACAGGAGACACCTTAGCACTCTTTTCTTGAAAGCAGCCCTTCTGTACACTATGCAGTGCTGAACGCACAAGTCAGGGATCACACCAGCCCACACCAAGAACCAGTCTAAAAGTGCAGGACAGTATCCTAAAGAAAGAGGAACTGATCCGGATAGAGCAAAGTTGCTAGAAGCCTACGTACTCTATCTCCCAGTGCGGGTGTCATCAGAGAACTCTAACCACTCTGTTCATCCCAGGTAACAAGGTATGGGGCTTGTGTCAACCTCTAGGACGAGTCGCCTGACAATAGTGGGCAATAGGTGGTGCAAAGACCAAAGAGTCAAAACACGGGCACAAGTATTCTCTCTACTCTCAAGTATTCTATTTATTCTCCTTCTAAAGTTCCGGCAGAGCACAGTACTACATTAGGTTGGGAGTCTCTTGACATCCTCCTCTCTACTTTTCTGAACCTCTTCTACCTCTCAGCACACAACTCAGTCAGCACGGCTGTAGTTCTTCTTAAGCTCTCAGCACAGGTCGTGTCACTAAAGTCAAGATCCTACTGTATATCACTGTATTAAGTCTTCCTGCAGTAAAGAAGAGTTTATTTATTCTAACTGGACTCAGTGGTTATTCGCTAAGCACCTACACAGTCATTTCATCTTCCTTGTTTCATCTCCCCTTTCTGTGGGTGGTGGTGCCGATAGCCCGGGTGGGTCACAACTCCACTCCAGACCACCGTGATAAGCGCCCAAGGGACCCCCTCACAGCCCGGCAGGTCACTGACCACAGGAAAGGGTATAGCCAGCCAGCCGGCCATCTAAAATAAAAGCAGGTGTGCTACCATACCTGTGTGCCCAACCGGCACTGGCGTCACAACAAGCTACCATCTGGCTGAGCTATATTCCGACCAACCACCACAGTAGTGGCGTCACACCTCACATCTAGCAAGTGACCGGTCGCGCCTCCCAGCGGGGCGACTATGCAGTGGGACACCACACTCCTCCACCGCCTTCTCTGCTGCCTCCTCTGCCGCATGCCCTGCACCCCTGGAGCTGCACTCTGCATGCTGAAATATATTATAGATAAAAGTGTAAGAAATAGTTAAAAAAAAAAATGTCCTGAATGTCGGCGTCAGCAGCGAGCTGGGAAATCCTGGGAGGGCGGCATTGATGGGCTGGTAATGGACCATGTGCGACTCTACAATAACTGCAGAGTTTTGCCTTTAGGATCTAATTTGCAACAGAAATAGTGAAGTGTAAAGTGTCCCCGGGAGGATAAGTGACATCTGGACACACTGACTGCAGATGTGGAATCTTCCATCACCGGGGGAGGCCTCCTATGGACTGACCCATCCGTCCTTGCCCCCTGAGCTTACACTGAGCTTTCCCAGACTCCTGAGAGGCAAAGCTGCCCCATCACATCACTCATCCTCAGCGCTGCCCCAGCCAACACTGCAGGGGTCCTAGGGTGGCATCAGGGCACAACACTGGGGGCTCATATACAGATGATATAGATCTATCTGGGCTCTTTCCTTTGGTGGGGTCCATCTCATATCATATATGGGCCCCTGCATCCAGTTTATCATATATGGGCCCCCGGATCCAGTGTTTATCATATATGGGCCCCGGATCCAGTGTTTATCATATATGGGCCCCGGACCCAGTGTTTATCATATATGGGCCCCGGACCCAGTGTTTATCATATATGGGCCCCCGCATCCAATATTTATTAGTCAGTGTCTGGAGAAGATCAGCAGAAAGCTGAGAATATTTGAAGAAACTACCTGAAGGGGCGTGGTCACTCCTCTAGCTGAGTTCACCACAATGTGCAGCAGACGTGTGCGGTAGTGACACTCACCTGAATTTATCCAGAAGAGAATGGCACAATTACTCTGGTTACTAAAGACTCTTGTAGGAAATGCCCATCATAGTAACCCCCCCCCCCCCCCCATGTATAGTATAGAACCTCACAGAAAGTGTGCACACCGGCGTATCAGAAAATATGACTTAAAGGGGAAGTAAATAATTGTGCATCTTTAATCAGTGTACCATCACTTTATAAATAAGGCAGAATGATGCCCCTCCTCGGGCTCAGTAATGAAGGCCGGGCATGGTAATGGAGGCCATGCACAGTAATGGAGTATGGGCACCGTTATGGAGTTTGGCCAAAGTAATGGAGGCCAGTGACAGCATGGTAATGGCAGCAGGGCACAGTAGTGAAGGCTGGGCACAGTAATCGAGGCCAAGCACAGTAATGGAGGCCAGGCACAGTAGTGGTTGATGGGCACAGTTATGGAAGCTGGGCACAGTAGTGAAGGCTGAGCAAAGGAAATGGAGGCTGGGCACAGTAGTAGAGGCCAGGCACAGTAATGGAGGCTGGGCACAGTAATGGAGGCCAGGTACAGTAGTGGAGGTTGGGCACAGTAGTGGAGGCTGGGCACAGTAGTGGAGGCCAGGCACAGTAATGGAGTACGGGCACCGTTATGGAGTTTGGCCAAAGTAATGGAGGCCATTAACAGCATGGTAATGGCAGCAGGGCACAGTAGTGAAGGCTGGGCACAGTAATGGAGGCTAGGCACAGTAGTGGAGGTCAGGCACAGTACTTGAGGCCAGGCACGGTTTTTGAGTCCAGTCACAGTAGTAGAGGCTGGCCCAGTAATGGAGACCAGGCACAATAGTGATGGATGGGCACAGTAATCGAGGCCAAGCACAGTAATGGAGGCCAGGCACAGTAGTGGTGGATGGGCACAGTTATGGAAGCTGGGCACAGTAGTGAAGGTTGAGCAAAGAAAATGGAGGCTGGGCACAGTAGTAGAGGCCAGGCACAGTAATGGAGGCTGGGCACAGTAATGGAGGCCGGGCACAGTAATGGAGGCGGGTACAGTAGTGGAGGTTGGGCACAGTAGTGGAGGCTGGGCACAGTAGTGGAGGCCAGGCACAGTAATGGAGGCCGGGCACAGTACTGGAGGCCAGGCACAGTAGTAGAGGCCGGGCACAGTAATGGAGGCCAGGCAGGGTAACGAAGGCCGAGCACAGTAGTGGAGGCCGGGCAGAGTAATAGAGACCTGGCACAGTAATGTAGGTTATTAGCAGTCATCATCCACAGACCAGAATAGCAGCAATGGTTGGAAAGATTTTAGACCGGACACAGGAGGACGGCGGCTGCGTCCGGATATCCCTCCTACTATAGTCGCCTCTCTTGTCATTGAGGAGAGTTTATACACTGTAAGTCTCATCTTTCCATTTTACCTCCAGGTTGTAAATAATTATTAAGCCTGAGCCGCTCGATCTATCATCGTATCCCCTTATAGAACGTCCGTGGCCGTGGCAGCCAGGGACCCGGCAAAGTTTGCCCATTAGCCAGAGAGATTCTGCGGCAATAAGATATAAATTTAATGAGTGCCGAAAGTTACAAGAAAAAGCCAGAAAGCAATAAAGGAAATAAGATGTCATTAATTTACAAATTATTACAAGTCAAATGTCATAACTCAAGACGAAGAAAAGAGGAAGGAAATTGAAAGCACTTAATGAGGAACCTAATTAATTCCATCCTCGGAATCATCCAGTCCCGGGCAGCGATTTATAGCACGGACAATCCATTTACACTCGCTTATTTTGCAATCATCATGGCGTGAAAAACTCATCAGAAGATCCCGGAGAACGGCAGCCGCACTCATTCATCCTCTTCCCCAATTATTAAAGGGATCCTACACAGCCACACTATGCAGGGGAGGCCGGCTCTGCTACATCACCCAGCGGGACCGCCCCGGGGGTCAACTAACTCAGCTACTATACGGCAAATCCAAGATGTTGCCCCATGATGCAGCTATGATGGCGGGCGGGATGGGCACACGCTCCGCACCTACTTTCCATGACCAATGGGCCGAATCACAACGCCATACCATTCTTCCTGAGATACCCCTCTGCCCAGGTGGGCACCTTCCAAGTGTTAGGGGGTGAAAGAGCCAGGTCTGGGCCCCTGCTCTCCGAGGACCCCTCTTCACTCCGTGTCTTCTCAAAATAGCCCGGCCACAGCAAAGTGGCTTGTTGGCTGCCATCCCCCCCTCCTGGCCCCCCTGCAGTGATCAGACCATATACCTTACATCCCCACAAGTGCCTCATGCGCTGTGTCTCTGTACCCGTATCCATACTCAGATATGTCACACTGCTACAAATGATTACACTAGAGAATCATGGGCATGCAAGGGTTAAAGCAGCTTTGCATTTACTACATTCAGTGGTCACATGTCAAGGAGGTTGGTCACATGACCTTCCTACAGAATGTTTTAAATGGACACTCCAATGATTTTTCTTTTCTCACAAATTAACTGAGGTGAGAAATTTCTAATTACCTCTATAAAAAAAATCTCCAACTCTTCAACTTATGTAAGAAAGTTATACAGATTTGTAATTTACTTCTATTTGAAAAATCTCCAGTCTTCCAGTACTTATCAGCTGCTGTATGTCCTGCAGGAAGTGGTGTATTCTCTTCAGTCTGACACACTGCTCTCTGCTGCCACCTCTGTCCATGTCAGGAACTGTCCAGAGCAGGAGAGGTTTTCTATGGGGATTTGCTACTACTCTGGACAGTTCCTGACATTACCATTGAATCCCTGTAGTACGGATCCCAGTTACAGTGCCCATCGCCCTTAGGGCTTCTATATCTTATCTCTATGTGTCTCCAGTTTTCCACCAGACATAAATGTTATAAATGAAGCCCAGTTATGATGCTGCCTCTGCCCCCCCCCCCCCCCCCCCCCCCGTATACCCCTATGTATTGGAGCAGTATACGGTACACCACTACAAGCATTGCTTTTATGTCAGAATATGTTGCTGTACTGAGGCGCCATAACACGGCACATGGGGCGGCAGTGGATCCATAATACAGACCCATCGGGGCTCCTTGTGCTGCCGTGCCGGCTCTCCGCCATCCACATGAGCCCCTGGAAGGTGCTTAAGACTCAAGGACTCGCATTTAATGAGGATTTTTCAGAATCTTTATGAACAGTCAGAGAGCAAATATTTTTTTATGTCTAATAAGAAACCCGAAACAAGAAGTGAACTTTGTTCGGCAAACTCCAGAGACGGCCCCGGAGAGAGTTTATTTCAATGCAGATTATTTGTCGCTGCATTGCAGACAGAACTGTGAGAAATGCTACAGAGGCACCATTCTTATAATGACTCCCAAATTAGAAAACTGCTTCCAGGTGTCTACACATTCTTCTTTTCCCAGAGACATTGTGAATTTTACAAAGTGCAGGAAAAATGGTTTGTTTCCCCTCGGTGAAGAGAGAGAAATGTACAGAAGCGGCCAGCTCGTAGTCAGCGGGCTCTCCGCCTGGGAGGGGGGGCAGGCTTTAAAGGGACAGTGACATATTTTAGCTTAGTTACAAGCCCGCAATTTCTTTACCCTTTAATTATTTTGAATTTTATTTGCATTAAGCAGGCCCTGCTCAGTCAAAGTACCTCTAAGGTTAACAGTCCAAGCTGCAGGGAACCATCTCTCAGTGACTTTGGGTCTTTGTCCAGGGTTGGAGAAATTGCATTCTTGCCCCCAGGCCCTCTGGCTTCACCGCTTTCCTTCAGGTCGTGGTCATGCATACATCCCTTCAGGTATCTTGTGAGAGATTCAGCAGAGTTCTGTGTGTACAGTTTTCTTCCACATCTAACAAGGCGCAGCAAGCCAAACTGTGCAGGACCTCACCAGTAGAGTCTGATACCTAATGGACTGAGCACTCCTTAAAGGGGAACTATCAGCAGGTTAGAAAAATCTGACCTGCTAATATGTCCCTACTGCAAAGGAGATGCCAAAGAGGAAGGTATATCTCTTATAGTATGTCTCTTACATTCCTCCTCTGAGCCATTCCGGTGCAGTTAGTTGTGTGTTCCACAGTCCGGTGAGATTGTTAGAAGCACTGGGGCACCCTTTAGGAACAGCCTGCCTCCAGAGTGCCGACCAGCTTCATTGATTACTATTAGAAAGTGGTGGGTCGGCTGGAGGCGGATTGGCGCCATGGTCTCACCAGACTGCACCAGAGCGGCGCTGAGGAGAAGGCTAAGAGACATACTATAAGAGACATACCATCCTTCTCTGCATCTCCCATGCAGTAGGTTAGATTTGTCTAACCTGCTGATAGTTCCCCTTTTAGTATTCACCCATTAGTTCCTGGGTGGGGGACCTAGTCTGGAGTGATAGTTCGTTCCTAAGCGAGTGTATGTCAGAAAGTGTACCCAGAAAGGTGGTTCCTGCAGAGGTGTACTCCTGGGCCCTGGTCTGGACTAACGGCTGATGATTTCCTGATAAAAGGTATAGACTAAAGTGCTAAAACAACAGCTGGGCTAATTACCCAAAAAGGACCCCTTTGTCTATGTCAGGGGTGACTCTTCTTTATGTAGTCAGCAAGAAAAGGTTCGTCTGCAGAGGAGCAAAGTGCGACAAAGCCGAAGTACTCCATTGATTTTCACTCGGCCATCTCAGGGAACCTTGGCTAGCTTTGTCCGTTCGTGCAATCCTGAGGCTCATGCTACCAGACCTGACACTCTCTGGCAGAAAACATTACAAGTATCTTTTATCAGGATTTCTACAAGTCAAGTCATCCCAGAATAGTCACTTGGCAAGGCCCTTGGTAGCCCCCTAGTCTACACAAGTCAAGTGAAGCCTTCCTAAAACCTAACTGGACTCCGACACCTACACCAATCCTAACCTTACAAAGCCTAGTGTCCGTGTACCTGGGGGGGGGGGGGCATACCATTCCTGGCCACCATCACAAGTGCCTGGTTGGTGCCACCGCTAACAGCACCCAGCCCACTCCTACACTTGCCAGTCTCCCCCTGGTCACGGCACAAGTGTATCATGTTAATGTGCAGAATAGCACACTATTGTGCGGTCTCGCACCGTTTCGCGGCGGTGGCGGTTTTGTTTTCATTCTCAATGTTTAATCGAGCAGAACGGGATCCTCTTATCTCTCGTTTCATGTAAAATGGCTTCTTCTTCCTTCTTTTGTCTCTTTTTATTCTCCGGCATTTATTAGTCATGGTAAATATATTTCCATATGCTTCTGTTACATCGTCCTGTGTCCTGCCTAATATCACGAAAATTTGATTTCACAGCTGAGAAGGCAAATGATATTAAAGCTTGCGTACGTCTTCATCATTAACGCCATCAGAGCCCTTTCCTTTTCTTTAATTGGGATGTTTGGGGAAACAAATGCGGCCATATGTCTCATTACCGATATCGCCATATGAATCTTGTTGGTTTTCTTAAAGAAGCGCGTTTTTACGGTTATATCGGCTGTCAGTCACATATCCTCGCCGTTCCAGCTGCTTCTGCCAGATCTCACCGTAGATTCTAGCACTTACCTGTAGTGTCATCCAAACCGTTTACAAAACAATTCCACCTTAAATGATAAACACCCAATTAATTAGATTTATTACCTAAAACCACAAAGCGTCACCCGCGAGGGTTGTCACAGATTCTGCCGGTTGTGTCTGTGGGGCTGCCACATCCTATACTTTTCTATTTCCTCAGAATAAGTGGAAATGTTATTTCAGATAGAGCTGTCAATCCCACAACAGCCCCCCACAGTGGGAGGAACACAGTGGGTGGCATGAATTTTTTTTTTTTTTTTTCAGAAAATGTCCCTTCCTCAGATGTGATACTGAATGGGCGCCAGGCGTAAGGCTTTGTTTACACTGGTATTTCCTTGTATTATCTCAGGGTTCAGTTGTTGTTGTTGTTGTATATCTGCAACATTATTCTTTTGCCATCAAAAACACCCGAACCCTGACAGAATCCGGATAGACTCTAGTGCAATGGACCTGATGGTCTCTAGTGGGATGGGAACTGATGGACTCTAGTGGGATGGGAACTGATGGACTCTAGTGGGATGGGAACTGATGGACTCTAGTGGGATGGGAACTGATGGACTCTAGTAGGATGGGAACTGATGGACTCTAGTGGGATGGGAACTGATGGACTCTAGTGGGATGGGAACTGATGGACTCTAGTGGGATGGGAACTGATGGACTCTAGTGGGATGGGAACTGATGGACTCTAGTGGGATGGGAACTGATGGACTCTAGTGGGATGGGAACTGATGGACTCTAGTGGGATGGGAACTGATGGAGTCTAGTGGGATGGGAACTGATGGACTCTAGTGGGATTTGATCAAATGAACCCAATAAACAATAGTAATATGGGGAATGATGGAAACAATAGGCCCTAGTGGGATGGCCGTTCTCTAGATAGGGAGTAGATAGGGAGGAGAGCACACACAGCAGCCTGCAGGGGAGAAGGTAAACCATATATCTGTATGTCTGTATATAGAGGGAGGAGAGCACACAGCAGCCTGCAGGGGGGAAGGTAAACCATATATCTGTATGTCTGTATATAGAGGGAGGAGAGCAGACTCTGCAGTGTGAGAGGGAAGAAAGTCCCACACTCCTCTAATTCACGGTTTATTCCCACATCACAATATCCAGGGCCGGCTCCAGGTGTTTGTGGGCCCTTGGGTGACTTATAGTCCTTATATACACTCCTTATAGTCCTTACAGTACATAGTCCTTATATACACTCCTTATAGTCCTTATAGTGTATAGTCCTTATATACACTCCTTATAGTGCTTATAGTGTATAGTCCTTATATACACTCCTTATAGTGCTTACAGTATATAGTCCTTATATACACTCCTTATAGTCCTTATAGTGTATAGTCCTTATATACACTCCTTACAGTCCTTATAGTGTATAGTCCTTATATACACTCCTTACAGTCCTTATAGTGTATAGTCCTTATATACACTCCTTATAGTGCTTACAGTATATAGTCCTTATATACACTCCTTATAGTCCTTATAGTGTATAGTCCTTATATACACTCCTTATAGTCCTTATAGTGTATAGTCCTTATATACACTCCTTACAGTCCTTATAGTGTATAGTCCTTATATACACTCCTTATAGTCCTTATAGTGTATAGTCCTTATATACACTCCTTACAGTCCTTATAGTGTATAGTCCTTATATACACTCCTTACAGTCCTTATAGTGTATAATACTTATATACACTTTTTATAGCCCTTATACTGCATAGTCCTTATATACCCTCCTTACAGCACTTGTAGTGTATATTCCTTATATACACTTTTTATAGCCCTTATACTGCATAGTCCTTATATACCCTCCTTACAGCACTTATAGTGTATATTCCTTATATACCCTCCTTACACATTCCTATAGTGTATAGTCCTTATATACCCTCCTTACACATTCCTATAGTGTATAGTCCTTATATACACTCCTTACAGCACTTATAGTGTATAGTCCTTATATACCCTCCTTACAGCACTTGTAGTGTATAGTCCTTATATACACTCCTTACACATTCCTATAGTGTATAGTCCTTATATACACTCCTTATAGCCCTTATACTGCATAGTCCTTATATACCCTCCTTACAGCACTTGTAGTGTATAGTCCTTATATACCCTCCTTACAGCACTTGTAGTGTATAGTCCTTATATACACTCCTTACACATTCCTATAGTGTATCGCTTTATGTGAACAGAGCTTCTCCTCAGCTTCTCCAGTGTGGTCATCAGGTTTTGCCCTCAGTAGTTTATAAAAAAGTTTCTGTGAAAGTTTCCAGGGCCCCTACAGGGTGATAAATGGATGGAGACGTCTGACCGGCTGGACGACCAACGTGATCTCATTTAAAATGAAGTTAGAAGAAACATTGTATGGAGAGAAATTAATCGGATATCAGGAAAACAGCAAAATTAATTGAAGGAAGAATTAATCAGTCTGATGATACATTGAATGTTTCCCCAGACAAATGAACAAATGGATGGATGACATTTCAAATCAAAGTAATTCAGCGACGGAGACCGAAACTGGAACCTTCCAGAAATCAATATTAATCCTGAAATACATCAGAACGGGTTCAAAGTGTAACATCACGCAATGCGCCCAACTCCGGCTCCTCAAAACTAAAAGGGGAAAAGCTGTGGAATTAGATTGTAAAAAAATCACCTTTTACCCAATCCCTGCCCCTCACATGGTTGATTGACCCTCCAGAACAGAGATCGGCCCATGTGCACCTGAAAGGGATTTTTATTTAAAAAGAGCACCACCCCTGTCCTCAGTCTGTGTGCGGTATTGCAGCTCAGTTGTATTGAAGTGAATGGATACATGGTTTCAAAACGTTTACCCAGGCTCAAAAAGGTCCCCAGGAAAAAATCAACGTAAGAGATCGGGGGGTTGAATAGAGGCGCGGGTTGCCACCTATTCAATCCAATGGAGATATCGGAGAAAGCCGAGGAAGTGTTGGACGATGAAGCAGCAGTTGTTTCCTGTATGTAATATTGTCTCATTTTAAAAATTTTAGACTAAAGACAAAAGTAAAGTTCTTATTCAAAGTGTTTTCGGACGTTGCAGTGCCGGTCAGACGGACGGGTATACAGTAACGGGAGAATGGCTGAACATTACTCCTCGGGACTGTGGATTGTCGGATGATAATTTAACCCTTTCAGCCCCCGCGCATGGATTTCACATCGCTCTCGGTCTTTGCTATTACAGCGAGGTCGTATCTGACATCAGAGGTTGCGAGAATGAACGGCGCCTGGTCCTGTCATTTCCTGCCAATTACAAAGCTTTTATTAGGCTGTGAAGCCGCAGGACAGATAGACACGAGATTATATCTCGCCCCAAGCATCTCAAGTTATTTTAGAGACTTTTAAAGAAGCGGAGACACCTATCCAAGATGCCGCTCCGGCGTATGTTCCCGATAATTAACATGATCTACCGAGCTCTTGTTTTAATTGTGCTCCCGGAGGAAGGATACAAAGTATCTGATAAGAAGTCTTCAGCGCCGCGCTTCTGCCGGTGACCTGCTTCCCGTCCTCAGGAGGGCCATAGTCATTGGAATAACACAGGCGGCATAACTTCTCCTTTATATCTCTTTACATCCGACATTTGTCTATCCAGTAATGGCTGACTTATAATAACGCCGGCGTATAAAACTCCTGGCTGACCGCCAATTACACAGGCAGAAAAGTTTTTAAATTTTAGTTTAGTTTTCCCTCGAATTTCAATTTCTTTTGTGGAGGAACAATTATATTTTAAAAATATTGGTGGGTCCGTTTCTGATTTTACTTTTTAAATTTGTGAAAAATCTTTGATAACTTTTTTGTACAATAAAACTTTTCTGTCCCCCTGGAGGTTTCTAGACAAAGAGGCCAAAGCTTTCCAAATCTCACATGATATCACTTTTAAGGAAAATTAAGCAAATTTACATGGAATTTCCACACTCGAACTCACTCTCGGACTCTGGCAGCCGCACACATGTTGACGTTCATCTAAAGAATGAACAGGTTTGTTGTTTGGACGGACAACAGAATACGCCCGTGCATAGAATGAAGTCTATGGCACGGGCAGAGAAGCGCGTGGCTGCCAGATTCAGTGAGTGGGTGCGAGTACAGAATCCACTACGGAGTTTCCGCCGGTATTCCGGAGTGTGCACATACCCTAAGATGGAGATACATAGAGGTATATATAAAGGTATACATAGAGTTCTGCTTCGTTGTTTAGTCGGATAGCTTCGCGTTGTATTCATCTGCATAGATTTCACAGCAATAACTGCTCAGACGTCATTATTTGACTCTTTCTGATCTGTGTACGGGGACGCCATGCTGTAAGAAATAAAGATATCCTGTAAATGGTCAGTAAATAAGTGTCCTCCCTGCAGGGCTACAAAGCATCCTGTGCGGGGAGGTCCTGATGTCACCGCTGAAATATATCATTAGGTAGGAGCTGTATATAGATGAGTGTCAGGCTGGAATACATCTTCTTCCCTCATCCTCCTGCAGGCTAGCAGCTCTGTTATCGGTATTTAATGTTACCGTTCACCATCTGTTTCGCCGCAGTCACTTCATGATCAGCCGTGAACGCCCTGCAGAGAGAATTCTGCTTTTCGCAAACAACAAGAGACCGTTTGATTTGTCTGCTGGAAGTTTAGTTCATAGATGAGAAGGAAAGAAACAATTCACAGAATCTCTTGTTGTTCAAACCCATAAAACCGTCATACAACGTGGTGCGTGTACTGTACACGGGCAGAGGTATAATGTAACCATAAAACCATCAGACAGCGTGGTGCGTGTACTGTACACGGGCAGAGGTATAATGTTACCATAAAACTGTCATGCAGCGTGGTGTGTGTACTGTACATAGGCAGAGGTATAATGTTACCATAAAACCGCCATGCAACGTGGTGCATGTACTGTACACGGGCAGAGGTATAATGTTACCATAAAACCATCAGACAGCGTGGAGCATGTACTGTACACGGGCAGAGGTATAATGTTACCATAAAACAGTCATACAGCGTGGTCCTGTACTGTACACGGGCAGAGGTATAATGTTACCATAAAACCGTCATGCAGCGTGGTGTGTGTACTGTACACAGGCAGAGGTATAATGTTACCATAAAACCGTCAGACAGCGTGGAGCATGTACTGTACACGGGCAGAGGTATAATATTACCATAAAACTGTCAGACAGCGTGGTGCGTGTACTGTACATAGGCAGAGGTATAATGTTACCATAAAACTGTCATGCAGCGTGGTGCCTGTACTGTACACGGGCAGAGGTATAATGTTACCATAAAACCCTCATGTAGTATGGTGTGTGTACTGTACTCGGGCAGAGGTATAATGTTACCATAAAATGGTGAGACAGCGTGGAGCGTGTACTGTACACGGGCAGAGGTATAATGTTACCATAAAATGGTGAGACAGCGTGGAGCGTGTACTGTACACGGGCAGAGGTATAATGTTACCATAAAACTGCCATGCAGCGTGGTGCGTGTACTGTATACAGGCAGAGGTATAATGTTACCATAAAACCCTCATGCAGTGCGGTGTGTGTACTGTACATGGGCAGAGGTATAATGTTACCATAAAACCCTCATGCAGTGCGGTGTGTGTACTGTACACGGGCAGAGGTATAATGTTACAGGCTGCGTTCACACTACGTCAGTATTCACTACTAGTCAGTATTGCAACCAAAACCAGGAGTGGATTAAAAACACAGAAAGGCTCTGTCCACACAATGGTGAAATTGAGTGGATGGCCGCCATATAACAGTAAATAACGGCCATTATTTCAATATAACAGCCGTTGTTCTAAAATAACAGCAAATATTTGCCATTAAATGGCGGCCATCCACTCAATTTCAACATTGTGTGGACAGAGCCTTTCTGTGTTTTCAATCCACTCCTGGTTTTGGTTGCAATACTGACTGAAATATACTGACTGAAATATACATATACTGACTGAAATATACGTAGTGTGAACGCAGCCTCAAACTGTGAGACAGCGTGGTGCATGTATTGTCAATGGGCAGAGGTATAATGTTACCATAAAACTGTCAGACAGCGTGGTGCGTGTGTAATGGCCCAGAAAGGTATTTATTGTCAGGTGTCTGGAGATGTATTGTTGCTATTGGCAACCTTAGACAGTCTGTATTGGGGCCTATGTATTTGCTGCTCTTTCCTAGCGCTCTTGTAGTGATATTGTTTTCTGTCATATTTTTATTTAATATGTTGAGCTTCATCAGTGCTCCTCCCCTGCAACCTATAAGACTCTAGTGATTGGCCAGGGGAAAGCTAGCCCCGCCCACCTTCTACCCAGAGGGCTGTGCGGGTCTAGTCAGTTGGCAGTTGGTAGTCTGGCTCTGCCAGAGTCACATCTAACCTCCCTGCGTCCCCTCAGTAATCCTGTCAGACTCCATCCTCAGCCCCCTAACCTGTTTCCAGTCAGCCATAAGGACTAATACGTGTCTTCAAAGTCTCAGCAGGACGTCCTCTGTATTTATTAGTGCCTGCTGTCGGATTGGTGAAGTGATAGAGGGTCTCCCATTCACCGTCCACATCTTCCTGGCTCCCAAGTCGAGTGTGTTCATGCGTCTTCCTCCTACATGATAGTGAGCATTGACAGCAATGTGTACTGTACATGGGCAGAGGTATAATGTTACTGGAGAACTGTGAGACAGCGTGGTGTGTACTGTACATAGGCAGAGGTATAATGTTACTATAAAACCGTGAGACAGCGTGGAGAGTGTACTGTACATAGGCATAATGTTACCAGAGAACTGTGAGACACCATGGTGGGTACTGTACATGGGCAGAGGTATAATGTTACTATAAAACGGTGAGACAGCATGGTGCGTGTACTGTACATGGGCAGAGGTATAATGTTACCAGAGAGCTGTGAGACAGTGTGGGGTGTGTACTGTACATGGGCAGAGGTATAATGTTACCAGAGAGCTGTGAGACAGTGTAGGGTGTGTACTGTACATGGGCAGAGGTATAATGTTACCAGAGAGCTGTGAGACAGCGTGGAGAGTGTACTGTACATAGCCATAATCTTACCAGAGAACTGTGAGACACCATGGTGGGTACTGTACATAGGCAGAGGTATAATGTTACTATAAAACGGTGAGACAGCATGGTGCGTGTACTGTACATGGGCAGAGGTATAATGTTACCAGAGAGCTGTGAGACAGTGTAGGGTGTGTACTGTACATGGGCAGAGGTATAATGTTACCAGAGAGCTGTGAGACAGTGTGGGGTGTTTACTGTACATGGGCAGAGGTATAATGTTACCAGAGAACTGTGAGACAGTGTGGGGTGTTTACTGTACATGGGCAGAGGTATAATGTTACCAGAGAACTGTGAGACAGTGTGGGGTGTTTACTGTACATGGGCAGAGGTATAATGTTACCAGAGAACCATAAGACAGTGAGAGAGAATATAAATGGAGAGAGAATTGGTAAAAATGAAGAAACTTAAAAAAATAAAGGGAGATTAAAAAAACGTAAGAAAGGAAGAGATAGAAAATAGAGAATGAGCTATAGAAGAAAGAGAGAAGGAAATGAACAGAATAGACAAAGATATGGAAAGAAAGATAGAGAAGCAGAAAAAAGGTGAAATAGAGAATGGAGAAAAAAAAGAGAGGAAGAGAAAGAGACGGGGAGAGAAATGAATAAGAGAGAGAAAGGGGGAGGAATAAAGAATACGAGAAATGAAGAGAGGAAAAAAACGAAAGAGGAGATTCTGAGAGCGAAGGGGAAGGAAAACGGAAGAAGAAAGAATGAGCAAAGGAAAGCCAGAGAGGGGTAAGAGAGTGGCAGAGAGCGGAGGAGGCTGGAGGAAATCACAGTGACCGCACAGACATCGCTCAGCCAGGTATTTGCTGTTATGATGCATGAAAGAAGAAATAAACATTTTCTGGCAGCCGAATCGCCTGTCATTGTATATTTATGGACAGCTGAACAGGCGCAGGTGCTGCGGCAGCGGAGGAGTCAGGCTTAAAGGGACACAACACACAAATCAATTAGGAAGAAACCAGAAGTTTTCCTACTGTCTGCAGCCTCTGGAGTATACAAGAGGTAGCAGCTTCACTAACCCTGCGGGTCTCTATGATCCAGCAGGCATGTCTGGATAGGCGGAGCATGGCTTTATTAAATGGGCGGGGCTTGATTAAAGGGCATTCTTGTTATTTCATACAACCTTATAAACTGAGACAAAAAGTTTCATCTAAATCAGGAATCGGAGGAACAGGTGGACAGAACATTAATGGCTCAATGTAAATATGGAAGAATAATGGAAACATGATCTCTTTTCTTCACCTTTAAGGCTACAATCTAAAATACTTCTGAAAGTCTTCTTTGATCTATAGCATTTATACATTTTGATCTATAGCTCTTTATATCTAAAGAGTTTGAAGGTTGAACAAGAAAATTCCCCATACTGGTTGGAAGGATACATTGGTGGCCGCGTCTCCTCGGCAGTGGCTCTAATGGCCGATCCCACACCAATGAAAAGCTATAACTTCCTGGTGTGGTGTCCTCAGCTGGGCAGGTTCTGAGGTTTGCAGATGAAGCCTCCGGGTATAATAACTCTGGTAAATCATAGTAATTAAGGAGTTAACATGGCGGCGGAGCCTTTGTAATGTGGATTTCTACATAAATGCAAAACTAAAAGTCTAAAAAGTTTAAATAAACCCAATAAGAATCCTGAGGCCTCCGGACTAATGGCTTTAAAGATTTTAGTTTAAATTTCGGAATAATTGCACCACTCAGACCTTAATGCGCGGCGTCTGGTAACCCTACCTATCTGAATAATTGTCGTAATTCTGCAGAATTTGTGGTCTGATAATTGAGTCGGATTTAGGAGTGGTGGAAAGAGCTGCGTCTATTCTAAGCTGCCATTACCTCTCGGCTACTTTTTCACTATTGTCCTCATTTTGACCCATTCCCCACCCCCCTCCGCAGACTCGAAGCGGCTGTTGTCGCCGTAAGGGAATTTACCGTAAAGCTTTGGGTTCTTTGGGTTATTTTTAAGGTAACCTGACTTGTTTTTCTCAAAAGGAACATGTACTTCCCATGGGCTGCCAACAAAATACAGGATGTGTTGCATCTTTTCAACTGGAAAAAAGAAAAATAACTGTTTAACGTTACCTCCTGTTTTCTTAACGCCCGCACGTCACATTTTTATGTGATGATTTTTTTAGTGCTTGAAAATAAAACTTAATTTAAAACATGAACCTCACAATATATAAAAATTATAATATCAAATATTATATAAATATGAAATATTACAATTGAATATGCAGCTCATATGCTTACCAATGTGTCTCTATGGCAACAGACTACACGGTATCAGACTGTGTAGTTGGATCCTGTAGTCACATCACTTCTTGCTCTCTTTATTCTGAGTTCTATAGAAGCCTTTGTAATGACAAGTGTTTTTAACTCACAGCAAGTTATGTGTCCTTAAGACGACTTAGAAGACTGAGCTTTTTCTCCCTGAAATCTAAGTTTGTACCATATGTCAGTAAAAGAGAGGGTGAAGACAGCTGTAGCTCCACAAGCAGAAAACACTCACCGAGTTCTGAACCTGCAGCTCCACAAGCAGAGAATACACACTGAGCTCTGAACCTGCAGCTGCACAAGCAGAAACCACACACTGAGCTTTGAACCTGCAGCTGTACAAGCAGAGAACACCCACTGAGCTCTGAACCTGCAGCTCCACAAGAAGAGAACACCCACTAAGTTCTGAACCTGCAGATCCACAAGCAGGGAACATCCACTGAGGTTTCAACCTGCAGCTTTACTGTAACAGCAGGAGTGGTGGATCCACTAAACCGCCGCTAGCTATGACACACACACACATATATATATATATATATATATATATATATATATATATATATATATATATAGTGCACAGTACCACTTCTCCCCTGTCCTGTATACTGGGGTTAATCATCAGTATATATGGATAGTGCAAAGTACCACTTCTCCTGTCCTGTATATATGGGCAGTGCACAGTACCACTTCTCCTGTCCTGTATATATAGACAGTGCACAGTACCACTTCTCCTGTCCTGTATATATGGGCAGTGCACAGTACCACTTCTCCTGTCCTGTATATATAGACAGTGCACAGTACCACTTCTCCTGTCCTGTATATATGGGCAGTGCACAGTACCACTTCTCCTGTCCTGTATATATGGGCAGTGCACAGTACCACTTCTCCTGTCCTGTATATACGGGCAGTGCACAGTACCACTTCTCCTGTCCTGTATTTATGGGCAGTGCACAGTACCACTTCTCCTGTCCTGTATATATGGGCAGTGCATAGTACCACTTCTCCTGTCCTGTATATATGGGCAGTGCACAGTACCACTTCTCCTGTCCTGTATATATAGGCAGTGCACAGTACCACTTCTCCTGTCCTGTATATATGGCCAGTGCACAGTACCACTTCTTCTGTCCTTTATATGTGGGCAGTGCACAGTACCACTTCTCCTGTCCTGTATATATAGGCAGTGCACAGTACCACTTCTTCTGTCCTTTATATGTGGGCAGTGCACAGTACCATTTCTCCTGTCCTGTATATATGGGCAGTGCACAGTACCACTTCTCCTGTCCTGTATATATGGGCAGTGCACAGTACCATTTCTCCTGTCCTGTATATATGGGCAGTGCACAGTACCACTTCTCCTGTCCTGTATATATAGGCAGTGCACAGTACCACTTCTCCTGTCCTGTATATATAGGCAGTGCACAGTACCACTTCTCCTGTCCTGTATATATGGGCAGTGCACAGTACCACTTCTCCTGTCCTGTATATATGGGCAGTGCACAGTACCACTTCTCCTGTCCTGTATATATGGGCAGTGCACAGTACCACTTCTCCTGTCCTGTATATATAGGCAGTGCACAGTACCACTTCTCCTGTCCTGTATATATGGGCAGTGCACAGTACCACTTCTCCTGTCCTGTATATATGGGCAGTGCACAGTACCACTTCTCCTGTCAGGTATATATGGGCAGTGCACAGTACCACTTCTCCTGTCCTGTATATATGGGCAGTGCACAGTACCACTTCTCCTGTCCTGTATATATGGCCAGTGCACAGTACCACTTCTTCTGTCCTTTATATGTGGGCAGTGCACAGTACCACTTCTCCTGTCCTGTATATATAGGCAGTGCACAGTACCACTTCTTCTGTCCTTTATATGTGGGCAGTGCACAGTACCATTTCTCCTGTCCTGTGTATATATAGGCAGTGCACAGTACCACTTCTCCTGTCCTTTATATATGGGCAGTGCACAGTACCATTTCTCCTGTCCTGTATATATAGGCAGTGCACAGTACCACTTCTCCTGTCCTGTATATATGGGCAGTGCACAGTACCACTTCTCCTGTCCTGTATATATGGGCAGTGCACAGTACCACTTCTCCTGTCCTGTATATATGGGCAGTGCACAGTACCACTTCTCCTGTCCTGTATATATAGGCAGTGCACAGTACCACTTCTCCTGTCCTGTATATATGGGCAGTGCACAGTACCACTTCTCCTCTTTCTCCTTTGTGTGTCAGTCTTCACTGCTGGGATTCTATTGATGAATTGGTTAGTGGTGAGTGAGCCGTACTCTGCATGAAGTTTCCGGAATGTAACCTAATGGATGAGTGCTACGATGATACGTTGTTACGCTATGACCTTCAGCGCGGCGCGGTTACTATCGGACGCGTAGCTGTAATGAAGCCGCCACGGTCGCAGCCGCTCTGCTCACCGTACAATCAGAAAACAAAAAACCTATCATGTCCGGATCCTCTCTGAAAAGAATCCGCCAGAATTCACCTGATTTAATACGTTTGGAAACACGAAGCGCGGACTGAGACGAGACGCGGTGTCTGCAGGAGCGGCTGCTCGGCGTAACAGAGCCGGCAACTTCAACAGTTCTGTGTTATTCCTACAACCGTCAACAGTGCTCCCAACAGGGAGAGAACAGGAGAATTAATGGGCTGGAAAGCGAGAGGCTAATGTAGGAGCTCTGCGCTCCCCAGACTTGCCGGCTGCTCCAGGATATCCAGTAAGTTACCGCTATCAGGTTCTCCGTGTGCGCCATATCACAAACAAAGGTCAATAACTTTTAAAATACTCAGAAGGCAAAGTAGTTTCCAGCACGTTGTGCGCAGTCAGCAGAACAGGAGACTGACACAGCAGAGCCGAGCGCAGAGACAGCGCTGTGATATCTTTATAAAAGGGGTACTCCACTCAGACATAGCTTCTGCCCATGGTGAGACTAACAATTCCTTCCATACTTGTTATTATCTTTTCAGTCTCCTTCCTCCAGTTCTCAGCTGCTGCTTTTTGCCCAAGACACAAAAATCTGTGTCTCTCTGTTTCTCTCTCTCTCTCTCCCCCACCCTTTTAAGACGGCTTTTGTAAACAAGTCCCTGGCTGGCTGGCTTAAACTGGGGGAGACTGTAGATAATAACAAGTATAGAAGGAATTGTTAGTCTCACCATGGGCAGCAATATGTCAAATGTTATGTTTGGAGTGGAATACCCCTTTAAATGGGCAGCAAAAGTGCGGAGGGCCTCCACAGCAGCAGAGAGCAAGGAATTAAAGTGACTCTGTACCCACAATCTGACCCCCCCAAACTGCTTGTATTTTCAGATAGCTGCTTTTATTCCAAGATCTGTCCTGGGGTCCGTTCTTGTCCTAAAAAACAACTTTTAAACTTGCAGCCCCGTGCCCAACGGCCGTGGCCTAGATTGTGTATGCATTAGGCTGGCACACCCCCTCCGTCCCTCCTCCCCGCCCTCCTCATCATTAGGAATGCTCCAGGCAGATTGCCTCCTATTCCCCACCTGTGTCAGCCCGGCACATGGGCTGGATTGTTAAGGACCTTTGTAATGTTCAGCATGGATAAAATGTTCCAGTGGCATTCCTAATGATGAAGAGGGTGAGGAGGAGGGACAGAGGGGTGGTGCAAAGTTAGGGCACAGATACGTCCATTAGTCACGGGCCTGCAAGTTTAAAAGTTGTTTTTTTAGGACAATAACCGCATCACCTGCCGAACGGAGCCCAGGACAGATCTGGAATTAAAAGCAGCTATCTGAAGGTACAAGAGGTTTGGGGGGGGGGGGTCAGATTGTGGGTACAGAGTCACTTTAAAGGGGTAGTCCACCCAAAAAAAAATTCTTTCAAATCAACTGGTGCCATTAAGTGCCAGAGATTTGTAATTCACTTCTATTAAAAAATCTTAAGTCTTCCAGTACTTATCAGCTGCTGTGTGTCCAGCAGGAAGTGGTGTTTTCTTTCCTGTCTGACCCAGTGCTCTTTGTTGCCTCCTCTGTCCATGTCAGGAACTGTCCAAAGCAGCAGCAAATCCCCATAGAAAACCTCCCCTGCTCTCCAGACTGGAAATAATACAACTTCCTGTTGGGCATACAGCAGCTGATAAGTACTGGAAGACTTAAGATTTTTTAATAGAAGTGAATTACAAATCTCTGGCACTTTATGGCACCAGTTGATTTGAAAGAAAATTTTTTTGGGTGGACTACCCCTTTAAGGCTGGGTTCACACTACGTATATTTCAGTCAGTATTGTGGTCCTCATATTGCAACCAAAACCAGGAGTGGATTGAAAACACAGAAAGGATCTGTTCACACAATGTTGAAATTGAGTGGATGGCCGCCATTTAATGGAAAATATTTGCTGTTATTTTAAAACAACGGCTGTTATATTGAAATAATGGCCGTTATTTACTGTTATATGGCGGCCATCCACTCAATTTCAACATTGTGTGAACAGAGCCTTTCTGTGTTTTCAATCCACTCCTGGTTTTGGTTGCAATATGAGGACCACAATACTGACTGAAATATACGTAGTGTGAACCCAGCCTGACAACATGTAAAAAATGAAGAATGCAAATCTAGTAGGATTAAAAAAGTGCTTAAAGGGTTTAGATTTTCTGAATGACTAGATGTGAACCAGGAGGCGACAGCAGCGATGTGGGATCGGGCTTGGACATGGCCGCCTTGTGTCTGAGCCCTTTAAAGGAAAAAATTTCAGACACTACCTTTAAGCACCGCAAAATGATAGAACATGTAACATTCTGTAACATTTTCAAGATCACTGTGTACTTTGAGGACTGTGCAGCTGTAACTGTATGGCCACACAGTGCTCTCTATGATCATAGAGATGAGTGCAGGGAGGGGATAGAGAGGGCTGTGCAGCTGTAACTGTATGGCCACACAGTGCTCTCTATGATCATAGAGATGAGTGCAGGGAGGGGATAGAGAGGACTGTGCAGCTGTAACTGTATGGCCACACAGTTCTCTCTATGATCATAGAGATGAGTGCAGGGAGGGGATAGAGAGGACTGTGCAGCTGTAACTGTATGGCCACACAGTGCTCTCTATGACCATAGAGATGAGTGCAGGGAGGGGATAGAGAGGACTGTGCAGCTGTATCTGTATGGCCACACAGTTATCTATGATCATAGAGATGAGTGCAGGGAGGGGATAGAGAGGACTGTGCAGCTGTATCTGTATGGCCACACAGTGCTCTCTATGATGATAGAGATGAGTACAGGGAGGGGATAGAGAGGACTGTGCAGCTGTATCTGTATGGCCACACAGTTATCTCTATGATCATAGAGATGAGTGCAGGGAGGGGATAGAGAGGACCGTGCAGCTGTATCTGTATGGCCACACAGTGCTCTCTATGATCACAGAGATGAGTGCAGGGAGGGGATAGAGAGGACTGTGCAGCTGTAACTGTATGGCCACACAGTTCTCTCTATGATCATAGAGATGAGTGCAGGGAGGGAATAGAGAGGACTGTGCAGCTGTATCTATATGGACCCACAGTTCTCTCTAGGATCACAGAGATGAGTGCAGGGAGGGAATAGAGAGGACTGTGCAGCTGTATCTGTATGGCCACACAGTTCTCTCTAGGATCACAGAGATGAGTGCAGGGAGGGAATAGAGAGGACTGTGCAGCTGTATCTGTATGACCACACAGTTCTCTCTATGATCATAGAGATGAGTGCAGGGAGGGGATAGAGAGGACTATGCACCTGTATCTGTATGGCCACACAGTCCTCTCTATGATCACAGAGATGAGTGCAGGGAGGGTATAGAGAGGACTGTGCAGCTGTATCTGTATGACCACACAGTTCTCTCTATGATCATAGAGATGAGTGCAGGGAGGGGATAGAGAGGACCGTGCAGCTGTATCTGTATGGCCACACAGTTCTCTCTATGATCACAGAGATGAGTGCAGGGAGGGGATAGAGAGGACTGTGCAGCTGTGATGACAGAGATGAGTGCAGGGGTGGTTGTACCTGTACAGAACCCATAATGTAATATATGTAAGTCATCTCTCCATGTCTGTGATGCGATGTGACTGTGGAGCTGGTGAGTATCACAGAGGCGTCTCCATCATCCCACACTAACGTCCCCCTCCTTCCAGCTCAGATTTCCTGAATCATTTTTCATTGGTTTGAGTTCTTGGGGTCATTAGAGGGGGGGGGGGGGGGGGGGCAGCGCCAACACCCGCTGTGAACTAATGAGTCTTCACTAAACTGTTTTATCCTTTTCGCCTTGGTTGATTTATGTAGAGTGGCGAGAGGCGGAAAATACAACCGGGGGTCATTAATCCGAAGACTGTGGAACCAAGCTGGCAATGTGAACAGACCCCGACACGTAAGGAGGAGAACATTACTGATCCTGAGTTACATCCTGTATTATACTCCAGAGCTGCACTCACTATTCTGCTGGTGAGGTCACTGTGTACATACATTACTGATCCTGAGTTACATCCTGTATTATACTCCAGAGCTGCACTCACTATTCTGCTGGTGAGGTCACTGTGTACATACATTACTGATCCTGAGTTACATCCTGTATATATACTCCAGAGCTGCACTCACTATTCTGCTGGTGGGGTCACTGTGTACATACATTACATTACTGATCCTATACTGATCCTGAGCTACATCCTGTATTATACTCCAGAGCTGCACTCACTATTCTGCTGGTGGGGTCACTGTGTACATACATTATAGTATATTATACAATATAATGCACCCGGTGTACACTGCGCAGGTCACATGATCAGTTTCGCAGTCTTTCGGCTGAATGACCTTCCCGGCCGCCCCCTCCTCGCACCGCCGGTGCAGTACAATATGGCAGACTAAACGTTCTTTTGTGACCCTGTAATTTTCGGTGTATTTCTCTTGGACTGTAATCAGTAATCCCGTGAGATCTGTCCAAACATATGGAACGCCACTTCATAAGTAATGACTTTGGGTCTGAATGCGCACTTTCCGCTTGTGCATATCGGCATCTGCCTGGAAGGCAGCCATTTTGGATCGTTCTAGAAACAGCTGTGGCTCAATGATCTGCAGGATGATCGCGCTTCTCTTTACTGCCTGACAAAATTAGAAGTTATCAAACAGGACGCAGAGAGAAGAGAGGGATAGAGAGCGGATACAGGGGTGTTATATACAGGTATATGTCGCTGTATAGGAGGAGCGCAGTCACATGCACAGGGATAGGGTGTATATATATACTTATGTATATATCAGATACAGGCATATATACTTCATCAGATACAGGGATATATACAGTACTTCATCAGATACAGGTATAGGGTATATATACTCATCAGATACAGGGATATATAGTACATCAGATACATAGATATATACTACATCAGATACAGGGATAGGATATATATGTTGTTGTTTTGCCACTAGATGTCATTATGTCTGTTTATGTATGTTGCACAGCTGTAGTCACCTAAGGGTTACTGTATTGTACGGACACAGAGAGAATGGAGCGCTGCACCTCACACCTATGGCTGGCGCTAATGCCTCTCAGCTACATTTAAAAATCAACTCCAGTATGTTGGTATATAATTTGATCAAACCATATTGCCCCATGTACCATGGGCAGGTATGGCGGAGAAAGCTGTCACCAAGCAGCACAAGTGTGAACAAGGTCTTACTACTACTGACTGTATTGTATGTTGGGATCCTGTACACCAGTGAGAGATGCTGTTCTTTCTCTACCTATCCCTATTCTCTTTACTTCTCACACTCTCTTCTCCAAAACTCACAGAGGTTGTTACATACACCCTGTAGGAAGTAGTCACATGGGGAGAGGAAGTGTAGTTCAGTTCTTCTCTGATTCTTAAAGCCTTAAAGCGCAGGACATTATCCTAAACTGAGGAACTGATTCAGATAGAGTACGTAGACCTTTGCGGTAGCTGTGCTCTATCTGGGGGGCACAATGGATTATTAGGTATAGGATTCTATATACAGGCAGCTATATGATCCTATATACATAGATAGTATAGGACCCCATATACACAGGCAGCTACAGGATCCCATATACACAGGCAGCTATATAATCCAATATACACAGGCAGTTATAGGATCCCTTATACACAGGCAGCTAGAGGATCCCATACACACAGGCAGCTAAAGGATCCCATATACACAGGCAATTATAGGATCCCATATATACAGGCAGCTATAGGATCCCATATATACAGGCAGCTATAGAATCACATATACGCAGGCAGCTATATACTCCCATATACACAGGCAGCTATAGGATCCCATATACACAGGCAGCTAAAGGATCCCATATACACAGGCAGCTATAGGATCCCATATACACAGGCAGCTAGAGGATCCCATATACACAGGCAGCTATAGGATCCCATATACACAGGCAGCTAGAGGATCCCATATACACAGGCAGCTATAGGATTTCATATACACAGGCAGCTATAGGATCCCATATACACAGGTAGCTATAGGATCCCATATATACAGGCAGCTAGAGGATCCCATATACACAGGCAGCTATAGGATTTCATATACACAGGCAGCTATAGGATCCCATATACACAGGCAGCTATAGGATCCCATATACACAGGCAGCTATAGGATCCCATATACACAGGCAGCTATAGGATCCCATATACACAGGCTGCTATAATCATTCATATATACAGGCAGCTATAGGATCCCATATACACAGACAGCTATAGGATCCCATATACACAGGCAGCTAGAGGATCCCATACACACAGGCAGCTAAAGGATCCCATATACACAGGCAGTTATATGATCCCATATATACAGGCAGCTATAGAATCACATATACGCAGGCAGCTATAGGATCCCATATACACAGGCAGCTATAAGATCCCATATACACAGGCAGCTATAGGATCCCATATACACAGGCAGCTAGAGGATCCCATATACACAGGCAGCTATAGGATCCCATATATACAGGCAGCTATAGGATCCCATATACAGGCAGCTATAGGATCCCATATACACAGGTAGCTATAGGATCCCATATATACAGGCAGCTATAGGATCCCTTATACACAGGCAGCTATATATACTCCCATATACACAGGCATCTATAGGACCCCTTATACACAGGCAGCTATAGGATCCCTTATATACAGGCAGCTATAGGATCCCATATACACAGGCAGCTATATACTCCCATATACACAGGCAGCTATAGGATCCCATATACACAGGCAGCTATAGGATCCCATATACACAGGCAGCTATAGGATCCCATATACACAGGCAGCTATAGGATTCCATATATACAGGCAGCTATAGGATCCCATATACACAGGCAGCTATAGGATCCCATATACACAGGTAGCTATATACTCCCATATACACAGGCAGCTATAGGACCCCTTATACACAGGCAGCTATAGGATCCCATATACACAGGCAGCTATAGGATCCCATATACACAGGCAGCTATAGGACCCCATATACACAGGCAGCTATATGATCCCATATATACAGGCAGCTATAGGATCCCATATACACAGGCAGCTATATACTCCCATATACACAGGCAGCTATAGGATCCCATATACACAGGCAGCTGTAGGATCCCATATACACAGGCAGCTATAGGATCCCATATACACAGGCAGCTATAGGATCCCATATACACAGGCAGCTATAGGATCCTATATACACAGGCAGCTATATACTCCCATATATACAGGCAGCTATAGGATCCCATATACACAGGCAGCAATAGGATCCCATATACCCAGGCAGCTATAGGATCCCATATATACAGGCAGCTATAGGATCCCTTATACACAGGCAGCTATATACTCCCATATACACAGGCAGCTATAGGATCCCATATACACAGGCAGCTATATACTCCCATATACACAGGCAGCTATAGGATCCCATATACACAGGCAGCTATAGGATCCTATATACACAGGCAGCTATATACTCCCATATACACAGGCAGCTATATACTCCCATATACACAGGCAGCTATATACTCCCTTATACACAGGCAGCTATAGGACCCCATATACACAGGCAGCTATAGGATCTTATATACACAGGCAGCTATATACTCCCATATACACAGGCAGCTATATACTCCCATATACACAGGCAGCTATATACTCCCATATACACAGGCAGCTATAGGATCCCATATACACAGGCAGCTATAGGATCTTATATACACAGGCAGCTATATACTCCCATATACACAGGCAGCTATATACTCCCATATACACAGGCAGCTATAGGACCCCATATACACAGGCAGCTATAGGACCCCATATACACAGGCAGCTATAGGATCCCATATACACAGGCAGCTATAGGATCCAATATACACAGGCAGCTATATACTCCCATATACACAGGCAGCTATAGGATCTTATATACACAGGCAGCTATATACTCCCATATACACAGGCAGCTATATACTCCCATATACACAGGCAGCTATATACTCCCATATACACAGGCAGCTATAGGACCCCTTATACACAGGCAGCTATAGGATCCTATATACACAGGCAGCTATATACTCCCATATACACAGGCAGCTATAGGACCCCTTATACACAGGCAGCTATAGGATCCCATATATACAGGCAGCTATAGGATCCCTTATACACAGGCAGCTATAGGATCCCATATACACAGGCAGCTATATACTCCCATATACACAGGCAGCTATAGGATCTTATATACACAGGCAGCTATATACTCCCATATACACAGGCAGCTATAGGATCCCATATACACAGGCAGCTATAGGATCCCTTATACACAGGCAGCTATATACTCCCATATACACAGGCAGATATATACTCCCTTATACACCGGCAGCTATAGGATCCCATATACACAGGCAGCTATATACTCCCATATATACAGGCAGCTATAGGATCCCATATACACAGGCAGCTATAGGATCCCATATACACAGGCAGCTAGAGGATCCCATATACACAGGCAGCTATAGGATCCAATATACACAGGCAGCTATAGGATCCCATATACACAGGCAGCTATAGGATCCCATATACACAGGCAGCTATAGGATTACACTGACAACCTGTATAATAAAGCTGAGCGAGAGAAATATTTTTTAGTCAGATGTAAGAGAAAGGTGAGTGATCATTGATCTGGAAAGTCACTTAGAAGGACAATGGTGAACAAGGAAGGAGCGAGCGGAGACAGAGGCTCAGCCGGATGAGTGGCTCCCAAATCCACACGCTGGCAAGTGCCCATTCTGTCTGACATCAAAGCTTTCTCTCCTCCCGGGCAAAGAGCCAGCGGCCAGAGGGTTTATTACACTGAGGGCAAACGGATCAGGCGGGAATAAACAGGAGGATGTACACAGGGCGGAATGATAGCCGTAATAATAACGGGATTAAAAACCACCGCCATATACAATACAGCCGCCCTCCAGCCAGGCTGACCCCATCAGGTCCACACCTACTCCAGACAATGGAGGAATCACTATGAAATCTGGGAACTACTGCCCCCTAAGGGTAGCCCAAGATGAAGAGCGCCTCACCAGACAATAACCAACCCCCATGTCCAATCTTCACTGGTAATTAAACCGTTAAAAGGGGAACTCCAAGGAAAAAAAATAAATCAACTGATGTCAGAACGTTATACAGATTTGTACATTACTTCTATCTAAAAAAACTCATGTCTTCAAGTACTTCTCAGCTGCTATATGTCCTGCAGGAAGTGGTGTATTCTCTCCAGTCTGACACAGTGCTCTCTGCTGCCACCTCTGTCCATGTCAGGAACTGTCCAGAGCAGGAGAGGTTTTCTATGGGGATTTGCTGCTGCTCTGGACAGTTCCTGACAGATCCGGACTGGGACTAACAAGGAGCCCTGGCCCTGTAGGCAATTCCAACCCCCTCCCCCGTAGGTAATTACCCCCCACCTGTAGGGAAACCATTTGTAGGTAATACCCTCCCTGTAGGATATCCCCCCCCTCCTTAGGTAATCCCCCTTGTAGTATAACCCCTCCCCTTCATGTACACATTCCCCTGTAGGTAATGGCACCCTACCCCCAGTCCAGGAGACAGACAAGACCATATCCCAAAGGGGACTGGCACATCTGGCATTTGCCAGAAATCCCATATGGCCAGTCCAGCCCTGGCTCCTGACATGGACAGAGGTGGCAGCAGAGAGCACTGTGTTAGATTGGAGAGAATACATCACTTCCTGTGGGACATACAGCAGCTGATAAGTACTGGAAGACTGGAGATTTTTAAATAGAAGTAAATTACAAATCTATATAGCTTTCTGGCACCAGTTGATGTGGAAGAAGATAAATTTTATCGGAGTACCCCTTTAACCCCACTCACTACACCCACTCAGTTAAGCCCATATCACCCTCACTAGCCCATATCACCCTCACTAGCCCATATCACCATCACTAGCCCATATCACCCTCACTAGCCCATATCACCATCACTAGCCCATATTACCATCACTAGCCCATATCACTCTCACTAGCCCATATCACCCTCACTAGCCCATATCACCATCACTAGCCTATATTACTAGCCCATATCACCCTCACTAGCCCATATCACCCTCACTAGCCCATATCACCCTCACTAGCCCATATCACCATCACTAGTCCATATCACCCTCACTAGCCCATATCACCCTCACTAGCCCATATCACCATCACTAGTCCATATCACCCTCACTAGCCCATATCACTAGCCCATATCATCATCACTAGTCCATATCACCCTCACTAGCCCATATCACCATCACTAGCCCATATCACTAGCCCATATCTCCTTCACCGTGAGGAGTAGGGTGGGGTGGACGCACCTCTGTGACGGGTGCCGGCTCAGTAGGTAACTCATGTATCCACATTCATGCTGCCATTTTCCCTTTAGGCCTCGTGTTCCTTCTCTCGTTTGTTCCGGTTCGTTAGTGACATTACCCATCCAGGTGTGCGGCAGATACTGGGGTCAGGCGGGCACACGGCTCTCATGTGACATACACTGACGGGTCTGGTGACATGCACCCAGCAGGAGTCTCACCAGTCACAGATTATTACATTGTCCACAAATGTATCTGCATTTTCTTTCTCCAGATTCCGGTGAGCAGCAGCTGCCGAGCTGAGGAGGAAATGAGGGTCCGAGCCCAGCGATCTGCGTGCACGTCCGTTACGGAGATGGAGACTTGCCGTGACCTGGGATGCTGAAACTGGTGTCGGGCCTGCTGGTGGGTTCTGGTGTCTTGGATGCTACTTGTCACAGTGGCCAGGAGTGGTAACTACACCCCCTCCCCCCCCCCCCCCCCCGGACACACGACAACCGGACCTTGGTTAGGACTAGGATGAGGCGTGAGGTGTAGGTGCGGCAGCAGAGATGACAGAGTCCCACTTTAAGCAATGCCCAAACTTTACTTATAAAAGGGATCTCAGTCAAAACAGTTACAAACAGCCGCCGGTATCAACAGTAGTAATAATCCAACATAGGTAGATAGGTGAGTGATAGAAGAAACAGTAACAGGTGTCAGCGGATAGGAGGGCCCCCGCCTAATGTACTATGTACTCTGCCCAGATGTGCTGAAGTGTCTGCAGTAATCTCGTACTCACGTAAGGATGAGTCCCAGTTATCTCCCATATCCGCCTTCTGCCCCACAGTGTCGGGTGTCCGTCCTTTGGGGTAGTACGAGTCCCAGGTCCCCACTCTGGGTGGAGCTGGCTGGTAGTGTCCTTCCTACAAAGCTGAGCGTCTGTCAGTAGAGAGCGGCTTGCTAGCACTGTGCTCTACTGCTACTCCAGTCTTGCGTTATCCGTCCCTTTCTCAAAGTGGTCGACTATCCTGTTTTAGCTGTATGTCCACGGGGTAGGCAAGGGGTGAAGACTCCCTTGTCTCCGGCTTCCCCGGAGGTCTAGTCTAGTGTCCCATGGTGGTTGGGTATATAGCAGTATACACATCCTGCCTGGCCTGTTGCTGGGCACTAACTAGCTAGCTAAAGGGAAGTTGTCACTAGAGAGGTAGAGAGGGGTGTAGCTGAACCCAGTGTTATCTGCAGCTGTGCTGTGTGACAGTGACATCTAGTGGATGGAGTAAGGAACAGCGGCCTCCTGTCCTAACCTGTGACACTACATTGAGACACTTTTACCAAGGCGTAAGGAGAAAAGAAAGAAAAAAACAAAAAAAATCTATCTCCTATCTATTATCTATCTCCTATCTATCTCCTATCTATCTATCTATCTATCTATCTATCTCCTATCTATCTATCTATCTATCTATCTATCTATCTATCTATCTATCTATCTCCTATCTATCTCCTATCTACCTATCTCCTATCTATCTATCTATCTATCTATCTATCTATCTATCTATCTATCTCCTATCTATCTCCTATCTATCTATCTATCTATCTCCTATCTATCTCCTATCTATCTATCTATCATCTATCTATTTATCTATTATCTATCTATTATCTATCTCCTATCTATCTATCATCTATCTATCTCCTATCTATCTATCTCCTATCTATTTATCTATCTATCTCCTATCTATCTATCTATCTATCTATCTATCTCCTATCTATCTATCTCCTATCTATCTATCTATCTATCTATCTATCTATCTATCTATCTCCTATCTATCTATCTCCTATCTATCTATCTATCTATCTCCTATCTATCTATCTATCTATCTATCTATTTATCTATTATCTATCTATTATCTATCTCCTATCTATCTATCTATCTATCTATCTATCTATCTATCTATTATCTATC